>VWYH01009161.1:243214-407935 GCA_013399365.1 Pampusana beccarii
AAAAAAAAAAAAAAAAAAAAAAAAAAAAAAAGAAACAAAATAAGAAAGCTTAACACCCTCATCTGCACATATGAGTAGAACCCTATATTACAATGATCATATTTTATCATTGACTACCAAAGTTAGAGTCTTCTTTTGGTGTCAGTCTGTGACTGGATTTTATCACTCCAAGAAACAGGAAAGGACAAAAGGACAGTATTTAATTTCTTTGTCAAATCCAAAAAATAGATGTGATCCATTTAGTGGTTTGTTAGGGTTGACATTGGTTTCATCTGACTTGAAATTCAGACCAACCCTTTTGAGATAAAATGCTTACAAAATCTGATCTAAATACTGAGTAAGGTGACTCCACAGCTGTTAGCCAGGATAATGTCATTTTGGGGTAGAAACACATTTCATACTGAGAATTTTCGAAAGGTAGAAGGTCAAGGGAATGCAGTAGGTTCTCATTTTGTGTGTCAGAAAATTTTATAGTCATACGACATTAACTTTTTTTTTTAAATTCAACTGGAAATTTACAGAATTAATGAAAAATATGTGTTCAGATAGAACAATATAAAAATAACAGGAGCAATACTTTGTCTCTTCAGTTACACAGCTGAATTTACTGGGAGTTTTTTTCAGTAGGTTAATTGGTAAAACTGAGAGACATGTTCCCTAATACATAGCACAGAAGCTATTTAAGAGTAATTTATACAGTAATTATATCTCCAGCTGTGACATAATCCTACTCTCTCCTACTTATCATACTTACTGGTGTGATTGGCTAACTAAAATAGTGTCATATACATTCCTATTACAGCTTCCTAATTTAGAGCTGCCATGTTGCCACCAGCCCATAAGAAGGAGAAATTGAAACAACAACAGAAGCAACCTGCAGCCACCCAAATTCCCTCTCACATCTGGTCTGGCAGCATTTTGAAACTCTGTCAAAATTAAAATGATTAAGTAGCGCTATGAATTTCTCTCTCTCTTGAGATATATGTCCATACTCTTCCACTTTAGCACATTTCGGTCTGTTAGAAAGTACTTCTGTCATTCTTTATCATCAATATGAAAAAATGTTGCCACACACACAATTTTTAAGCTTCTTTAGGGATGATACCAAAAGGAAGTTACTAATCTTTACCTGTGATTGCCTTTTACTGGAAGATTTCAGAAGAATTTTACATTTATTTGTTTATTCATTCATTGATTTATTTACTTATTTATTTTACCTGATAAGTGATCCTAAAGCACTTATGACCTCCTGGAAATTAAATTGTTTTCTGTAACAATTTCAACCAAAAGATACTCAGTAGAATACAACAGCACATTTCAAATGGGGTGTCAACTTAATTCTGTCTTTGATACGTTTCTTCCAGAGAAAAGCATTCGGCTTCCAAATCTGCCTGGTAGGTCTTAACACTGAGATTTAGACCCCTTTACTTAGTGTCATCAGCAAATCTGCTTGTTTAGATAATACAGGGTATGAGAAACCAAACCTTCTCCAAGAGTCTAGTTACACTTGACCTTTCTATGTATATATGAGGAGAGAGCAATTACTTTTAAAGCATTATATTTGGCCTTTATCATTACATTTCCTAGCCCAGTCTCTCTTTGAAGAAGTTATTAGTCTGATTACAGTCTTATCTCGATGAGGGACTTCTTTGCAGTGCTCATTTTAAAACTGTTTTGTTAAAAGTAATAAAAAGCCTCTTTTTTTTTTTTTTTTTCTTTCTCCATTGTTTTTAATGTAGTGGAAATGAGTTTGGGTTAACAGCTTTCTCTTCTCTGTAACTTGAATGTTTGATGTATTTGCTGATTCTGTTGCTTATTGTGTTTTAGTATTCCCTTGGCTTAATTGTGAGAGTTTATGTACAGAGTTTTAGGCTACTACTATGATTCATGAGTCCCTTTCAGGCTTGCAAAGAAAGGTGAACTTACTTGGCAACTGGAAATAAACTTAGCAATTTTGATGGACTTACTGGTCTGAATCAGAAAAACTTCACTGTAGACTTTTTTCGAGTGAAATTTTATTATTCTTTTTTAGGTGATGCATTTTTGTGCTTTAGTATAGAAATAAACAAACAAACACGCTGGACCAAAATGGAAAGTTGCTTCTAGGGTTTTACAACAAGATGAGTTGTGTGTGTTTTGTGCAGGAGAGCAGGGCTGTTTGAAATCGAGGCACGTTTCGCTAAGATGACTGATCATCCAGCACGGTCTCATCATGACCCCTGCTGGCTGCACCAACGGTCCCTACACATGTGGCCAGCAAACACAGGCTCCAGGACTGCAAACTCTTTGCACCCTTAATCCGATGCATGCATACATGTGAATGACACCGAGTTTGGGAAACATTCAGTATTTGTTTTTAGAGGTTACAAAGAAAGAAAGTATATTAGATTCCACATTGACACATTTGGTAACAAATAGGTGAAATAAACTAATGTGAAAAAGTAGGTTGATCACAAAGGTAATGTGACTCCATTCAAGAAAACTTATAAATAGTTTAAGACTTTGGACAATGACTATACAAAATGCTTTGGGACAGCAATTTACAGTGTTCTGAACTCAGTGGTGCATAATTATATACGCATCAATTAAACACAGAAGCAGAGAGATCCTGCTTCTGTATCTTTAGAATCTTCTGGTTGTTTTCCAGCCCATCAAATCCATTATACAAAGCTTTTTACTTCAGTTGTAACAAAAATATTGTAATCCAAAAAGTTACATTCTTCTCCTTGCTCATCAGCAATTGTGAACATTCCCCTGAATCTGTTTCTGTCTGCTACTCTAGCTTTAATGCTCATAGAAACTACAGGAGACAGGTGAGTTTTAGTTAACTAATCCTGGTACCTCATTTAAGGCAACGAGCAATCTCAAGTCACTTTCTTCAGTTACAGGAAAAACTTAGCAAAGCCCACTGCTGACCTTGAAAAAAGAAATGAAGGAGAAAATTATATCCTAAGTAGCTTTTGCTAACTTTCTAGAATCTTTAAAAATTCACCCCATTTGAAGGGTTACATATCTTTCAGGAATAAATGTCCTATGGAAGAAAAGAGGTAGATTAAATGGATCGCTGGATCTTAAGCTATCACTGAAAGGGAAACAACAGAAATGAAATTTTTTAAAAATTGGGAAACATTAGAACTTTTCTTATGAAACCAGTGTTGTCATGATTCTTAAGGAAATCTAGTGTTCTGTTTTGTGGGGTTTTTCTTATTTGAAATCTTCCTTCCTCTCTTCCCTCCTCTTCCTCTCCTCTCTTCCTTTCTCTTTTTGTTCTTTTTTTAATCTTCATGGTATTTTAAAGTGTTGGAATCTAAAACTACTAACTAACAAGCTTAAAAAAAAAAAAAAGGCTAAATGGAAGTGAATATTGATTAACTTTTGCCGTAGTTTAAGTCAGGAGATAAACTCTGTGTGTGCATTTAAGTGAAATCAAGTCCTGCATGAGTATCTTGCTATTTCCCTTATACCTACAGAATAGCTTGAACTTACCTGACAGTACAATGGTTATCATTTGTTGGTAAAGAGAACACAGCTGACTATGCTAAGATAGCAACTGAATGAAGATACATTACTGGAATCCAGAAATATCAACTGAATACAACTTGAAGCCTTTCAAAAAAAGATGGGAAATAACGCATCAGGATGAATTTCTGAAAGCAGGAAAAGGTCACTGAATGGTTTGTAAAAAAGCTGAGACTGAAGATTTTGGTCCTTCCTTTCGATACCTGCTTTTCAAAAAGCATTGAGATTGACTATAAAGTTTTCATTTGTTTTAACAAAAATGACAATCATTTCAAAAATAATAACATTTTGGAGGGTCCTTTCTGAGTTATGTAGTTCATGGTCATGATTTTATCTCCCTCCAGGTATTTTAATTATTTCTTTTATTTTGCATCTTTACAGCAGAAAACAAATGAAAAATAGTCTTACAGAATTTTATATCTTCTCTATATGAAAAACAGCTTTAGTAGCACTGGTTCATGTCTGAGATTCAGTCTGTATGTATTTTAAATTATGTCTTTTAAGGATTTCTAGGAAGACAACAAGCCCCGCTGTACAGATGAAGCAACATCAATCTCAATCTAAACACCACCTGAATAGCTAACATTGCTTAGAGTAAAAAAATATACATAGGATTTCTTGGTTATACCCCAGTAGCTATGATTTTTTCAGGAAAGCTGCAAGAGGATACACCCTAAATAGCATAATCAAGAACCATTAGTTCATGAAAAAGAGCTTATACCACAAGCAGTTTCATGATACTTCTCAAAAATCCAATCCTATTTCTTTTATAGTCAGGAATCTATGTCAATGAATAGTTGCCTTTTTCTTTTGAAGAAAGAATACAACGTCAGTTCCTAGCCTCTTCAGAAAGACTTATTAATCACTGTAATTTTCAAATATTAAGCTAAACCTTATATTAATTATTTTTAATCCCTTACAGCAGAGAGTTGTCCTAGAAATCCGTGTCTAGAAAGCAATAAACACACCATATGCACACTTACAGTTTAAACAATGCATCATACTTGGCCTACAATTTCAGGAATACTTTTTCTCATGGTTTTGTGAAGGTTCAAGCACAGTTTCTGATACCTCTCTATATTTCACAAAATCATTAAGGGCCAGCCCTAAAACTTTTCTTAAGATGAGTGCACACGGATTTTGATCAGAGAAGTGACAGAGAGCCTATGCAAGGAATGCATTTTTATTATATTTGGTGTATTAGAGCTCTGTTGAGAGTTTTTTGGCATAAGGGACATTCAGGGTGAAGGAAGGACAGTCTTTGACTGGCAGGAACAAAGTCAGTGGCCCCAAGACAAGTTTATTATTGTAATGCAGAGTATAACAGTTTCAGAGCAGGATCCCACCAGGACTTCATGGACTCTTCAGTCAACAGATCACGTAATCAGTCTGTGCCTGGGGAGTAACTGATGTTCTTCCGTGACCATGTACAGACAAAAGAATGGTAATGCAAGAATGTCTCTTTTGGGCATCTGAAATATGTGTCTGACTTTTTGACACAATCCCTTAGTGAGTTGCAGAGGAGAAATAAGACTAACAGTTATTGGCTCTTGGCTGAGCTTTGCAAGCAGGTGCTTTGTTGTATTCAACTGTATCTGACTGTTTGCCAATACACGTGAAAGTATTTGTCAGCAAGAATTAAGCACAACATTTTTCACATTCACCTTGTGATAGGGTAAACACAGAAAGGATTTTGAGATTTTATTGACATCGTGTGGCAGTTGCACATCTCCCTGAGATCTGGAGCCTTCAATAGGGCAGTTAATAGCTGCTTAGCACCTTTTGTGCTCCACTGTGCCTGTCCCAGTGAACACATCTAGGGTGGCACCAAGATGCTGACAGTCACATCCTCCCCTACTCAGGGCAGGGTGACTTGAACTCTGGCTGAGTGAGCAGGACAGTGGGACCCTCAGTCAATTGACAGGGTCCTCAACAAAGAAGGTGCCCAGAGAAGCTGAGAAGCTTCTGGACCGTATTGTAATGCCCACAGCCAGATCTGACCAGGCTATAAAACTGGGTTCCCACTGAAGACCCGCCTTGAGTGGTCTCTTCAGAGCAGCAGGCCTGTAATGTGGAGCCCTCCCCTTAGACTGGGACGCTGCCTAAGGAGACTGCCCAGGATTGAGAGCACCTCACCTCCTGTGGTGAGTGATTATTTTTCTCTGCTGGATATATCCTTGAATGAGTCCTTACCTAACCCAGGCAAGTGAGAGCCTTTGCCTAACTAGGCATGTGTAAGCCCTCGCCTAACCCAGGTGAGTGATTATTTCTTGTGGGTACCATGGAGTGAGAGGCCTCTGGTTTTGTTTCTTATGAGTCTATGCGTGCACATTGTGGATCCTCATTATTCTTATGTTGTCATACCCCAATAATCTCCTCAACTGATATCTGAACCTGTATTTTATGTTGTCAGAATGCTAAATAATTGTATAAACCCTGTTTCTAGTTGATTTATTTGCTATGCTTTTCTGGCTAGAATAAAGTCTCTTTTGGAACTTGTTGTCTGCCTAAAATTGACTTTTGGGGTGCTTACATCACACATTGCATCCAAGCTACCTCTGACTTGCAGCCATGCAGCTGATACTGATTAGATGGCTTCTATGTAAAAAGTTCAGTTCCTTTTACAGATCTTAATTTGCCTGTTCTAAAGTTCCAGTTAAAATGATCCAACAATAACATTGAAAATGTTTCGATTAGCCTCCAGTGCCTCAAGGTTAATAACATTATTAGCCTATTATGGTGTTTTGCTTAGTACTGGCACATTATGTACAAAATTCCTACTGAGAAAAATAGTTGGAGAAGAGGAAAAAAAAAGTTTAGTTGAGACAAATCTGAAAGCACACAAAACCACATGCGTTAATGCCAGGTCAATTAATATTGAACAAACTTGAATCTCTACAGTTCCATTAAATCACATAAAAACTGGTGAAGAACTGTTTTTCAGGAGTCAGAGAAGACATCTAGGGAGTGAGACAACTAGCATGTAAGCTTACTTTAGGGCATGCATTTGGGTTTTTTTGTACGCAATGTGCTTTTTTTTTTCTTTTTTTTTCTGTAAAGTGGTTGCAATAGTTGGTAAAAAATTCCTTATTCCCAGACTTCCTTTAAGAAAGATGGAAAGATTGTCTGACATCCAGATACAATTCCAATTGCAGATGGATTGCTCCAGTCAGAATTTCTCCCTTATTTCCTGTTACTCCAGGCCTTTGCTTGCCTAAAATTGTTCCATCTCCACACCACTGAATCTCAGTTCCTTTCTCTAGCACAACGAAAAGGATCTATATCCCCTTTAATTTGTGTGAAGCAGTCATGAAAATTCACAATGCCGCAAGCTCTAACACGGTTGTTCTGTACTCACATGTTGTTCAGACTCATTACCTGGAAAGCTATAATGAGAATCACAGAGAGTGGAAATTTTATTTGTCTTTAAACTTTTGTGCAACTACAATACTATCAGAAACACAGTGACCTACAAAGGCATAATTTATGTAACCTTGGAAAAATTACAAACTGCACTAGTGTGATTATGTCTATATCAGCAACCCATTCAGACAGATTAAGATCATTAAGGTGAAACCACTAGTGCTGAGGACATGACATACACAGAGTATGTATTTCAAGAGAGTTAATTCGAACTAGCTCCAGAATGGTCTTGTGAGATGAGTGCTCATAAGCAGCTGGCACTTTTTTACTTTAAGAAGGAATCCATTTTAAACACTGAAGACTACCCCATAAGGGGTACGAAAACATGGTTAGTTGGAATGACTGCTAGATATGCCTCAAAAGTGAGCTCCTGAGCTAAATCAAAATACAAGTATAGACTCATGATATATTTTCAGTTCCAACACTGCAAAGGTGGATGGCTATTAATTGGTAGGACTAGGTGGAAACTCTTGGATAACCTACTTTAACTCATGATTCATATGCCACCTTTACTCTGTGTGACTACATAAAACTGGGCATAAGTCTGAATCACCTAGCCATTAAGATAAACATCTGTAGTCTCCATGTAAGCAAGGAAAAATAAACTTGCTTCTGAAGGTCTTTATGGAATTATCCGAACAACCTGGCTAGGTTCTTGACTGTTAAGTCACTCTTCTCCCTAATTATGCTTATTTGTTGTCCAAGTCAGTCAATGGTTTTGTACTTGAAACTACTTTGTAACAGTTGCAATATAGTAAAAAGCAAAAACATATTTGCATAATTTAACCTTTCAGTTTAGTCTGTTGACTGCATTATTTAATTGACAAAGCCTTAAATGTGAACTGTGAATATTTAACTCAAATGCACAGTTACAATTCCTGAATTTTTATTGGTTATATAAATAATGTGAATGTGCAAGAGTGGATAGCAATAAACAGCATATATCAATGAGTTATGGGAAACAGTAACTTATTAAAAAAACCAGATTTTATACTTCTAACATTAAAAATTTGTATATTTAACTTTGATTTATCTTTAAACAAAAAAAGAACAAGAGAGAGTCAAATGAATACAAAATAGATGGGGAGTTTTCACTATTTGCTCAGTAGCTTTGTATTGTTCTACTGAAGCACAGTTAAGAAACTGCTGCTTTTAACGTAAAAGCCATCTCTCTTTTGGTAACCAGTTAGCATAGCAAACATTTCTGTTTAAAGACCTTTGTGACCATTTTAAAGGCTGCTGCACAATTTCATGTGGGTCAGGAAATTAGTTCAGTGTGTTTATAATAAACACAGTGCTAAGTTGACAAGAATCGAAAAATTTATTATTTAATTATGATAAAATCTAATAATATGTAATAAACTTATTTTAAATCAATTAATTCACATTTAGTTATTACTGGACTGACACAGGGGCATTTTGAATAACTGGATTAAGTTCTAAGAAATTAATTTTCTCACAAACTTTTGCAATTTCCTTAGAGATACATTTATTGAGCTTTCTCTTTTCTTGACTACAGAAAAGTTAAGTATGTTTAAAATGAGAATTTTTAAATGTTCTGTTTTATAAATGTGATCAGTCTGTATCCTTATGAAGATTGGTACTCCTCAAACATCTGACATCTTGAAAACAGAGAAATGCAACAGCATAGGTAATAAAAGGAAAATCTATTTGCAAATATTTTTGATATTTCATGCATACTTCAAACCAATCAATCATTAACGTACAGTTTTCCTCATTTTACCATAGAAAGTTCATACAATCAATTTTGCCTCCAGAAACAGGTGGTGGGTTTTTTGTTCATTGTTGGTGGTGGTGGTTGGTTGATTGGGCTTTTTTTTAGGTGTGCTGTAGCTCCATGAATTAAAAGACTATAGAGCTACATTATCTAATTAAGGTGATCCACATTCTGGAAGACATGTCATATGAGGAGTGGCTAAGGATTTTGGGTTTGTCTAGTTTGAAGAAAAGGAGGCTGGGAGGTGACCTCATTGCTCCCCACAGCTTCCTGAGGAGGGTAAGTGGAGAGGGAGGTGTTGATCTTTCTCCCTGGTGTCCAGTGATAGAGACATCTGGGAATGGTTCACAGCTGTGCCAGGAGGCTTAGACTTGGCATTAGGAAGCATTTATTTACTGAGAGGGTGATCAAAAACTGCAACAGTCCTCCTAAAGAGGTGGTTAATGCCCCAAGCCTATCACTGTTTAAGAGGCATTTGGACAATGCCCTTAATAACATGCTTTAACTTTTCAGCAGCCTCAAATTGGTCAGGCAGTTNCTACATATGCTTAATGTTTCCAAGATTCAGTGACAACTAAGTATTTGATCTCAGGTATGTATTTTGTTCTAGGTAATATTTACACAGTCAATACCCATTTTATTGTCAAACCTGTTTTGGCACTAAGATTTGGTGACTTTGTGCTTAAATTCTCTACTTGCAAAATGCAGCAAACAGCACTCCCTTTTTATGAAAATATCATGAGAAAGAATGAATCATACTGATGTCTGAAAAGTTGTTTAAGAAGTATGATGAAATGGTATCTAGATGAATAATGAATACAGAACATTTTTAGGAATGCTTCTCTCCTATTAAGTCTTTTCATTGAGTACTTCTCACTGTCTTAAGTTCTTTCTATTTTCTAGGGATTTACTGCTTAGGTTTCATAACAGCTACAAGAAATTATGTCATGCATTTCTCCAGACCAGTTTTGGAAATACACTGAATAGGTCTCAATGGTATTTAAACACAGGGAGTCCAGTATGCTTATGGAAAAAAAAAAAAAAAAGTCACCAAATAATTTTAACTAACAAATAAGTTTGCAGAAGTGTTCAGAAAAGTGGGACAAGCTTAATGAAAAAATGTTTTATGTTAATCCAATAGATCAACCAATTATATGACTGGAACCATTGTAGATACCTGGTATCTTGAAGAGTTGTAGGAAGGGCTCTGACTGTAAGATAAAGGCTTTCTGTCTTCAAGTCTAATGTGTCTTTGAATTTAACTCTTCTCAGCAATTGAAGCAGTGGAGCTTAAATCAATGTGGAGTTTTATCATATTGCAGAATGTGAGGAAAATGAACTATCAACTAAATGATGCTTGAAGAATACACTTGTGTTTATCTACACAGTCCTTTTCTGTCAATGGAAGCCTTGAAAGAAAAAGGGATCAGTCTATGACAGCTGGTAAAGATTTTCCATAATTTTTTAACACGTAAGACCTCTTCTTTGAATTTCAGCCTTCCCATTCAATTTATGCTGGCACTCTGAGGCACTGTTGTGCCTCTGAGAGAATATTTTTCATGATGAATGACATCTGGTTTGTTCAAAAGAGCAAAATTTCAGCTGAGAGGGAATGGTTATTGAGAGTTGTTATGAAACTGATATATGTGATAACTGTTGAGTACTCTAGGAATTTCAGTTTATTTAAAATAGTAGTTTTGAAAATTCTTGGGAGGAAAATCAATAATTTATAACATTAAAATGAATTAACTTTGTAAACAGAATGATTGTATTTCATGTAGATTTTTTTTTTATGGATACTAACAAGCTCAGAGTTTCCTTGTGGTCCTATTTTTAATGTTATATGAAGAAAATTTCTTAGTTTCCATTCACATTAAAAAGACTTCTACTGTTCTGTCATCTCGCAATACATTTTCTAATTTATACCTTTGCTCTTCAAGGAACCAGCATCCAACTATTATCAAAAGGAAGACTCAGCTTGGGAAAAGTAGGCACCAAGTTGTTGGATCTGAAACTGATCTCCTTAGTCTGCAATGGTAATTGCAAATGTCTGCTTTCATTCATTTTAATTAGAGTTCCCACAAGCAAAAAAGCTCATCCAGATATTTCTTACTACAGTAATGCTGGAAAGTTCTCAAGTCTACATTCCAGAATCCATTTTATCCTATGAAAAGTCAACAGGAAATATGTAATACTTCATAAACTACAAAATCACCATACATTATACATAAGTACAAGCACTGTTTAGGCATGTTGAATAAGTAGAAGTAATACTGACCAAACCAATGGTAATTTATCTGTGGTAGCATGCAAATGCCTGTACACCGCTGCACAATGTTATCTGACAAATCAGAGGTTCAGATGAGACACAGAAGCTATTAGAGAACCACTTTTTTTGTGGTGGGAACTGAAGCCCAGGTGGGAACTTTTGCAACTTGAAATGTCACTAGGTACCAGAAATGAGTTATGTTTATCAGTGCCAAGGCAACATTTCAGAAACTAAATCATTCCAAATGGTACTGGAGACTTTATGTTAGTAATGGAGTTGAGCTTGAGGTATCTAAATTATTATTATAATCAATGGAGGCTTAATACTCAATTACATGCCTAAAAATCATGACAATTAAAAAGCAATTAATTTTTCCTGAAATGTATATGTTTGTTATATTCAGAGACAAAATTCAGTATTCAGAGTGTAAAAAAGGACAAAAAAAAGGTTGTCTACAAATACCATTGATATCCTATCTGCTCATTTACTACAACTTACACTGTTTACGAATGTTTCAAGAGCATGTGCTTCAAGACGATAATTAAGCATACATGCATAACCAGTATATACAAAAGTCTAATTTCAGGCTTTAAGTATCTAGATGGTTTAGTGCCAGAGTTTGGTTATGGCTGGGCTTGACGATTTTTAGGGTCTCTTCCAACCAAAATGATTCTATGATTCTAAGAAGAATCTAAATTCAGGTGTTTGCACTGCTATTAAAAAGAAAAAAACATAATGTGCACATAAAATCGTATATGTATAATATATATACTTTCTAATCCAAAGCAAAGGTAGTTATGAAAATACATATATTACACTTTATTTAATGCCTTTAACATATATATTTTGCTTCCTCATTTATTTCTTACATTCTTCCAACATCTAATACTAATATCTTGAAAGTTCTGCACCTTGATACTATTTGTTTTAAGCAGTTTGCAAAAGATGCAATTCTTCACTTGCCATTTTTACTACACTCAAAAGATAATAAACTCAAGATGTATAACATAAAGTCCTATAACAGTGGGCTTATATGGAGCAAACAGCAAATAATACATTAAATACTTGTGGAATTTAATAAATGAAAACCATAAGTTTGGAGACCAATAAGAGAAAATTTTAGGTTTAATTAAAATGTTGGGGAATCCATTCAAAAGACTGAAGTATAAGGAAAATGCTTAGTGTACAACGCTAAAAGACATTAACCGATGGCATCTGTTATTGGCCATGTACTTGCTATCTTGGATTACTTCAGGGTCAGCAAGGCAGAAGTGATAAGTTGACTGGGGCAACTCAAAACCAATAAATCACTGAGGGTAGGTAGGGCTTATTCAACAATGCAAAATGAGACTAAGGGAAAACTTCAGAATGGAAAACAATCTTCTTGGAAAAGTAATTAAGTTGTGACTTAAATGTAAGAGTCTTGAGTGAGATAAGGCTGATGTTGAATGTGTAATAGAAAGGTTTGAATTCAAATTCACATGTTGTTTTCATAAACAATTTAAAACATTTTGGAATCAAGTCAGTAATAATAGAATAATAATGGAAACTACATATGCACAAAGTTTTCAGTGTTTACTATTCAAAATATTAACAAACTACTGGGAGGACTTTTCCCTTGTATTAGGCTAAGAGAACTGTTGGCGTTTTCTGCTTTCCACTGTAACATGGTATGGTGGGTTAACCATTGCTGGCTCTGAGGCACCCACCAAGTTGGTCTCTAACTCTCCCTTCTCATCAGGTCAGGGAAGAAAATGTGATGAAGAAGCTTTTGCATTGAGATAAAGACAGGGACATCCCTTATCAACTACTCTCACAGGCAAACCAGGCTCAACCTAATTTATTGCCAATTAAAAATAGAGTAAGATAGTGAGAAACAAAACTGACTCCCCAACCCCACCTTTCTTCTTCCCAAGCTCAACTTCATGCCCAACTCTTCTACCTCCTCCCCCCCTGCAGGAGAATAAGGAATGGGGGTTGTGGTCAGTTCATAACACTTTGTGTCTGCTGTTTCTTCTTCATCATGTCCTACTCCTGCTCCAGTATGGAGTCCGTCCTATGGTATACAGTCATTTATGAACTTCTCCAGTGTGGGGCCTTCTCATTTGCTGCAGTTTTTCAATAACTGCTCCAGCACCGGTACTTTCCACAGGGCGCAATCCTTCAGAGATGGACTGTTCCAGCGTGGGTCCCCCAAGGGTTCAGGTCCTTCCAGAAAACATGCTCTAGTGTGGGCTTCTCTCTCTACAGCTCCTGCCAGGAGCCTGCTCAAGCATGGGCTCTCCATGGGCTGTAGCTTCCTTCAGGACACATCCTTCTGCTCCAAGGTGGGATCCTCCGTGGACTGCAGAGTGGATATCTTCCACACTGTAGACCATCATGGGCTGCTGGGGGACAACCAGCTTCAGCACAGTGTTCTCCACAGGCTGTAGCAGAATCTCTGTGCTCCTACCTGGAGTACCTCCTTCCCCTATTCTTCACTAACCATAGTCATTTCTCACATATTCTCACTCCTCTATACCAGTTGGTGTTACACAGTGTTTTTTAGTCTTTCTTTAATATGTTATCACAGAGGTGACCCCAGCATTGCTGAATGGCTCAGATTTGGCCAGTAGCAAGTCCATCTTCGAGATGGCTGGAACTGGCTCTGTATGACATGGGGGCCAAGCAAGGTTGTCTTTTCAGTACTGATCCCTATTACAATTATATGACTTGGAAAAAGAGAAAAGCATTTCAGAGATGTCAAAGATGACAACGTATTCTCAAGAAAGGAATTTAGGATTTGTTCTTGAGAAGATTATTAAAAAGTAAACACATATATATATATACTCACATACCCTTTTTCATGTACCACAGGACAACTCTTATCTCTATAATTCAAATGTAGATGTATCTTACTCCATCGATTGTCCCAGTATTCCAGTGGAGTAATTCACAGAGTGAGGATTTATCCTAAAAGTTAAGTTTGTCTATCTTTAAAACAACAGGGATATCTTAATTCTGAATTTCCCCATGAGAGATGATGAAGACAGATCCTTGCAAATACTTCGGAACTTTAAATTTAATTCTTACAAATAATGAATCCTAACAAATAGATCTACAAATATAACATACATCCACAGGTATATATATATATACACCACCACATCCATATATATATGGGTGCAGTGGTAAAACCTGTGAGACCCTTCATATGTAAAAACCTTTTTATTTATGTGATAATTTTGGCATCCTAAAAGACAATAACAATAACTGACAATATTGAACAGATGTTGAACAAATCCATGCAGAAATAGGAAGTCTGAAACAGTGTTGATGAATAAGTTTCAGTAATCACTTTGCTTAGTACTTACTAGTAAAGCGGTTGGTTGGTTGATTGGTTTGTTCTGTGGATTTTTGGTGGGTTTTTTTCATAAATGACACAAATAAATGGTACCATTGAAATATCCTCCATGCAAAGTGCGACTTAAGAAATTAGGAAGGAAGAAACTGAACACTTCTTTAAAAGAACTCTAACTTCTATTTAAATTAGATACTCTAATACAGATTGACGAGTTATGCACTGGATATCACAGAATTAGTGCCTGACTACTATGCATCAAGGACAATAAGGAAATTGACTGAAAGCCTAGAATTTATTATGTTCCGAATTCATTAATATATCCTAAAAAGAACGAGCATAGTCAACATGTTACTGAAGACTCAATAATACAATGTATAGAATAAAAATAATGAGAGTTTGAAGAAAACTGTACCTTGATAGTCTTTATGTGTTATCACTGGTAATTTGTCATTCTTATCTCTTCTTTTCCAAACATTCAAGGTACCCTAAATATCCTTTTACCTGACAGGCTTTTAGGTACTTTAATTTAAATTATAAACGTATTATCACAGTTATGTGACAAAGCAACATTTAAACTGAATACTGCAAAGATTTTTATTTTCTTTTATAACTTGACCTGGAGTGTAATCGTATTGCATACATGAGGAAATCCTTTTTTCTCTCTAAAGCTTCTTTAGATAAACAAAGAATGAAATATTTATGACTGAGTGATAGAATAATTATGTCTCTTTTTAGATAGAGAGTATTTTCATTGTGTTTCAAAAGCTTAGCTGTTGGGATGAAAAACTCTTAATATCATTCACATTCTATTTTGAAAAGCAGACAAGTCCTTCAGTTACACTTACTTTTATCACAGGGAAAAAGTAGAACTGCACTGCAAAGTATTTTACTGTCCCACAAAACTCTTTGAGATTTCAGTTATGCAGATCAATTATTCAATTATTTCTTCATTCAGGGTTTTAAACACAGAAAAAGAATAAAGAGTGAGAGTGGGAGAGAGATGGATACTGAAATAGCAACTGTCAAGAAAGGTGAAAAGTCTAAATTCATGTCACTATTTTGACCTAATCGATCACTACTAATAAATATGACTACTTGTTACACATCTTGACAGTTTTAATTCATATTCTCTTCAAGCTATAGTGGATGTTCATTGGTTCAACACATACTGGTTCCACAATCCACTTACAAGGATGCATATCTATAGCACACACATACATATGTACACATGTAAAATATATATATGTATATATTCTTCCTCAGCATCAGAAAATATACATTCGAATGCTTACTCCGAATCTTGCAGAAAGGGGAGCTAAATTTGTGTCTTCCTTTTTACTGGTCAGCTATGCTATCACAACATTAACCTACAGTTTTGTCATTGAAAAAGTAAAATTAGAAGAAATACAAAGAAAAGTAAGAATCTGACACCACCCCATGTGCATAAAGGGATCAGGTTTCTGTAGGTTCTGTCCAGGCTTCTGTCTAGGTTTACAGATCAGGATTTCCAATGAAAAGTTGCCAGAAAGCCCTTACCAGGCCCACATACAATTGAGTTATTTGCTACTTTATGGTATTATTTCATGTTAAAAACTATATGGAAGTTGTATGGGTTCTTGGGTAAAGATAAGGATATTTTCTGTCTTTATATAACTCATTTGCATACAACTGATGCATATGTGCGTGTATTTATCCTCATTCAGGCTGCAAATACATGTAACTTTTTTTTCTGATACACATGGTTCTCTTTTATATCCGTAGGCAACAACTGAATCAGTAACCAAAACAATTAAACTGTGAAGTGAAAAAAAAAATACAAGTTATAAAACCAAATCTAAAAAATTAGTTTTCTACAGTGACTTTTCTAATCAAGGTCTGAGAGTCACCATTTGCCTGTACAGAGTTTGTCACCCATTAACTAAGCTGAACTAAGTCTCACCATCATTCTCATGAACCATATTATACTAAAAAGAAGGAAATACATTTTCTGAAGATCCTCTATTCAGACAAAGCATGTAAATAATGAATTTGGGTTTTGTAATTAATTTAAATTTGTTTTTTAGTAACGAAGTTATACTATTTAAGCATCTAAATCAAAAATTTCTGTTTCCTAGCAATTTTAAAATCAGACTTTTCTTATGCTGAGACTCATGTAATAAGGACAGAGATTTATTCAAGATACTTTGGTGGAAATTTTGTTCCTATTAAAACCAGTAAAAAAAAAAAAACAACTTAACTTCACCCCACTCATCGTTTGTGTCTTATCAAAGGTAGCAGAATAAAGAGATTTTCGCTTTTGTATACGTTGTGCTGTTTAATAGATAAGTGCATCATTGAAGATAAAAGATGTGTAGAGAGGAATCTATCCAGCATTTTCTCTGTATTTTTCTTTCCATTATAGTATTAATGCCATGTGTAGTTCTGCATCAACTCTTTTCATCACGTCAGAAAAAGAATTTTGATCTGCAATTTATTTTCTGTGTAACCAGTGATCAACTTCTGATATATTTAATTTCTTTCTGTGTTTAAAACGTGTCCATCAAGAGATTTTGGGTTTCCCCATTGCATTCTATTCAGAATTATTCATAGGGGAAAAAAAAGTTGGGTGAGAATTTTTGTTCTTTTGGATGGCTGTAGGCACAGTTTTGTGAAGATTTTATATTTTATCTAGCCTCTAAGGTCATGGTTATTATTAAGTTTTAATACACATTTTCTTATTCCTTCTGAGACTTTAAATTTCCCTCTCAAAATAATGTCAATATTTTCTTAAGATTCACTACTATGGAAGAGTGAATGAAGGAAGTTTTAATTTTTTTTAGGCTTTTGTGTTTTTTTTGTGTTGGTTTTTTTTTTGTTGTTTTGTTGTTGTTTTTGTTTTTGTTTTCCTGTTTAGAGTAACCTCAGGCTGCCTTATATTTTCATACATGTGCCTTGTTTAGTTCTCAAAACAGTACCAAAAGCAGCCTTTGTTCCAAGCGATGGGCTATGGTAATCACACAAAGGCCACTGTAAATTCTTTTTTCTGTGATTGTGACCTTGTCTAGTCCTGCAAAATTTTGAAGGCTCTGCTGCCTTCCTGCTTTTTCATCCACAGTCAGGCACCAGTCATAAGGCAGTGGCTTAAAAGGAGAAAAACTAATGCTGAAAGTTTACTTTGCACCACACTTCATGGGAGGCTACACACAGGATCAGTTGAAACTGGCTTTTATTCAAATTGCATATTAGAGATAAGTGAGACAGCAGTTCATTTATATCTAATTTGAGACCTAAGAAGGTCTGAACCTAAGATTAGAACTTAAATTGAACAAGCAGAGATGTCAAGTACAAGGTTCTTGGCTGGGAGGGATGTGTAATGTTAAGATCCTCAGCTTTGAGGATCAAAATTTATCAAGAAGAAAGTTTTCTTACAGGTGACTGCAAAGTAGTCATATTTTGAAAGAGAAAACAGCAATCTGCTTGCTTGTTTTATATATTTTTAATTACTAAACATTGTTTCTAAACATTTTTCAGAATATTTAACAAAATGTAAAAGGAATGACAATGATAATGCTGAAAAATGTTTAGCAGTTGATAACATAACGACAGCAGTTGCGCTATATTTCCAAATATTTTTAAAAAGATACTTTTGGTATTTTTTAAGTTGAGGGTTTTTTAAAAAAATCTACATTGTCTAATATTCTTGTTTACTATTTTAGGAGCCTTTCTTCACGATCATTTCGTTTTGTAGACCTATGAATTTACAGTTAAGCGGTGTTACACTTGTAAAACTAGGCACTTGTTTGAAAGGAGTGAAAAAGCTCATATTGTGTGGAATGAACTTCAGCTTGGAGGCTTTCTCATTTAATTGATGCAATCTGACCTTGCCATTGGTCTTGCTAGAGGCAAGCTATTTCTGTCTGCATTACTTTTTATTATTACTTTTGTGTAGAAGCTCCTGTTGCTCCATATAAATGTGTGACAGAGCTAAAGAATATATGCTGGAAAGGCATTCAACTCTTATCTACTCTTATACTTTCAAAATTAATTCACACAAATGTAAACCATAGTGCGATATATCGATGTCTGTTGTATCAACAGAAATTTGGAATACCAAACTTGTGATCGTGATCTGAGATATTGCAGGAAACTTATATTCTCTAGTTACCTATCTGGAGTCCGGGCAACACCACATTAGATACAAATCAATCTTATCCTATAGCAGTTGCTTTGTAGCTGTGCCTGAGCTCATTATTAATTCACTGTGGGTTTTTTTTTGTACAGAGTGAAGGAGACAATCAAATGATCTACCACATAAACAATTAAAAACTATCCTTGAGGCTTTCAGCTATTGAAATGATGAAGAACCTGTGCAGAATGTAACTGTCCTTGAATTACTTTCATTGCTAAACATTAGCCAATATGACAAATTTCAGTCTGACTTAATCATTTAGAGTAGTATCTGCAGAGCTCTGTCAGATGCTTATTTATCTTTATTACTGTCTGGCAACTTGGGTAGAGACTTGGGTAGACTCATAACAAATACAATGATAGTACATGGATTAAATTAACAACACTTATATGCCTCATTGTTTTTCCCCAAAGATAAATGCGAGAGGCTCAAAAAGCCCACAGCAAATACCATTCATACAACTTTGCTGAATATTAGGGCAAGTATCTGCCAATCCTTCTCCTTTCAGTCATTAATTAAATATGGAATTTGACAAATATTGTCAACTGCTGTTTTGCAGATTATTTTGAATCTCTGCTGAAAATAATTTAACTGTTAAAATCTGTCAGTTAATTACAAATCATTGCTGAGTAACCTTTTTCATGTCTATAAGCACAGCAGACCAATATCAAAGAGTTTATGTTTTTTTGAGGCTGGTTTGCAAAGAACTCATACAAGGAACTATGTCGATTTACTTCAAGTGAGGAACTGTTTCAAAGAATTTAAAATTCAAATGACACATTTGGAAATTAGTTCTCTCTTTTACTGACATAGTAACTTTAAGCTTTTACCGCTTGACAGAAACTATAATGAAGTTAAAATGCATGCTTGATAAAAACACTTAAAAACCAGAAGTTATCCTGAACTGAAGCATTTGAAGAAAATATTAATTAGGATACCTTTTTTTCTTCTTTTTTTTTTTTTTTTTTTAATTGGACTATGAAATGTAGGAAAATGAACTTTCATTGAGGTTTGAGCAGGAACATTTTTTTGCCTAGTTTAGGCAGGAAAGCAGCAAGAAAGGAAAATACTGGAAGACCAAACTATGCTTCAGAAATAACTTGTTACTGAAGCATTTTTTCTAAACCTGATGTCCTTTTTGCCTCTATTGAGCATTAGACATTACTGATCAGGACAATCTGAGAAAAGAAAGGGATGTGCTTAAAGGGATTTGTACCAAAATGTTGTTCAGTATTTCACTTATTTTTTTTTCCCCATCCCACGCCTTAATTTTCAATTCAATCCAAGTTATATTGACAGTTTTCTGGGTTTACATACAGAATGAATCTTGACATTTCAGTAATCTGATTGGCTCATTAAAGAGGTAATGCTGTATTACAGGACAAGAAGAAAATATCTGTTACCTTCTTCGGGGTAAGATCTAGGAACCAAATAAGCACCTGGCTGCCATTTACTACTTGCTGTATACAAAACTGGGTTGAACTTCTAATCAAAGTTTCTTGAGGTGTGGTCTTTGAAAAATACTTCAGTAAATTTGCTTTATATAGTGATATTACTCCGTTTGGTGCAAAAGGAGATCATTGTGAGGTAATGTGATATGCCGTTTATGTGTTCTTGCATGGGCAAAGTACAAGCTAAATTACTGAAGCAGTGTGTGGTTGTGAATACCTCCTATTGCTCATTGTGATTAAGACTAGACTACATCCCTGCATACCACAGAAAGGAAGTTGAAGTCACATTTTTGTCTTGCAGATAGATGTGAAGGATCTGTAGGGTTTCAGCATACATTCATTGTGATAGGAATGTGAATCATCATGTCTGTTCTTTCTAAAAAATGCCCTGGTGACTAACTTGAGGAATCATTCTCATCTTCTGTCTCTTTGGCTTAATAAATATTGTATGAAAAGACAAAAAGCTTAGAAAAAAGTCAGGTAGTGAATTTCTACCAAGGAAAAAAAAAAAATCAAAACCAAAAAACCTGTACCCAAGGCAAGTTCTCCAAGTATTAGCTTGTTGGATAAAAGTAGGTAATGAAAAAAGAGCTTGATGGAAAGATTATTGCCATCTTGGGCTATGTTTGCAGGAAATTCAGTGTTTTCTCTTAGCAGCTGGGACTAGAAATGCTCAGTCTGTAAATCCTGCTAGGACTTAACTCCAAATTAATCACCTTAGCTTGTGGCATTATCAGACTGCAGCTGTTCCTCATCTCCTAAGCTGTAGACATTTAGCGCCTGGTGTAAAGAACTTCATATAGCTTCACATTTAGGTACAGCATACGAAAACCTATCATGAGAAGACCTTAACACTGGTATTTGGTTCCTGTCTTCCTTTGTAAATCTGGGTACCTAGGTGTTTTGCAACTTAAAGGCATAATTTTAAATTAGTGACAAAGAGGATGAAGATGGTAGCAAACAATAACTTTTTCATTCTTCATTATTTAAAATATACCAGTTCATGATATTATAATTAGTTTTCATGTATGGAAATATGTGAAATCATCCAGCTCATATTTACATTATCTATGCTAAATATTTTCCTACCAAATTTCCTGACTCTTGCACTCATTTTTACTGATCATAGATTTTGAAGAAAAAAAACATAAATCTATACATTAGGCAAAGTCTAATTCAGTACAAAGCATACACATTTTAGAAAACTCCATATGTATTAAAGCAAGAACAAAAACCCAAATGGAAACGCCTTCAAAACAAAGAGCAACCCTTGAACAAAAACATTTCTGGGTTCCTTTTTAATAATGGATGACATATAGTCCCGCTAGTCATACATGGTAAAAATCAAATCATATCAACAGCAGTCTTGTGTTCTTTGTGTGCCCAGATAAATTGAATATTGAAAGTATGAGAAAAATGAATAGAGGCATGGTTCTTCATATATTTTTCTGGATTTGCAAAGTCTGCAATGTTAAAGTAGCTTTCAAGGTTACTGCTTTAAATTTTAACAGTATTAGATTAATTTGGTGTGTTCATTTCTTTGCTTTGTTTGGAGTTCACTACAATGAAATCCTTCTTATGGATCTGATTGTATTTACCTGATATTTTCTATGAATGATACTTCTTGCTTGTTCAGCTCCCTAGCTTGAAACCAGGGATACCTTGTCTGCTTAGATGTTCGTTTATTTTCATTATAAACATACCTGATTTTCTCCCACTGATTTCCTAACTGGATCTACCTATGCACATGAAACAGTACTACAATGCCTGGTAGCAACTGGAAATGTTTTTTAGACAGCAATGATTGCCATTAAATATTTGTATTTACAGATATTTCTTGCACATCTCCAGTTCAGATGCCAGCTGGAATGCCTTTAATAGAAAATAATTCTGATACAATAACAAGTTATCATTTAAATAATCAGGTTTTTATATCATCCATAGAAGTTCTTATTTGGATTCTAAAACACCATTGCAGAGTAGCATCAAAAAACAGGAAGGGAGATTAACTTACCTGAACTTGAGCAACCAGCTTCAAATGACATAGAAATCTTAGGGAGTGATTCTAAATTTTGCTTGTGAAAGACTTCTTTTAGAATAGCTCTTACTTGTTTCAACTTCAAAATAAATCAGAAAGAGGAAAAATAATTGCTACACAATGAAGTTACAGGAGAAAAGGCTCCTGTTAAGGCAGTATTTTCTATTGGTCATCAAGGTTCACTTGGGCTGCAGGGTACGTTTACCCAAATAACCAAACTCCTGTATTTTCTATAAGTTTTTGATAATTTTTGACACTCCTGTAGTTTTGATAGCAAATATCATAGCAGGCTCATCTCCCTTTGATAATGCTATGGCTATGAAAGAAGCACAATAATTTAAAATATTAAAAATAGTAATTAAAATGAGTACTATTCCTGGCTTCTGTAAGTATGGAATTTTCTTCATATTCTTCTGTTATTTGCTAAGCAGCTGACACTGAGTGCCTTCATACCTTTTAAGTGACTATGACACAGAGGCATTTTTGGATCTTGTCTGGAAATAATGTTCAAAGTAGTACCGTAATCTGTAAAGGGCATGACATCACTCAAGCTTATTCACGGTTTTCAAAAACATTAACAATAATGGCAGCTAAAATTCAGAGGGAACACTACAAAAAAAATCCTGAAATGTAATTTTGTATTACCTTAGACTACTTCCACGGGTATCTCAGAAGCTTGCTTCACACTTGTGTGCACAAGAGTTGATGTTGATGTTTGCCCAGAGGATGTGCATGAGGAGAGATGGTTCTGCTGGCTGGGTAAAGCATTGCTGAGTTGAGTGGTGGTCCTGCTGAGGAGTACCTCATGGTGGCTCAGGCTCCTCAGAGTTGTTAAATGTTGTCTGGCTGATGCCACCAAGGATGATACAGATACTCCATCACTGAGAGGTGTGATAATGAGAGCAGAGGGGAAATAAGATTTCACTGTGGGGCTCCTTGTACCTTCAGCTGCCTTTGTGGATTAGGTTAGCATGTCTTGTACAGACTGAAACCACTCTCAGCCTGGGTCAGATCTTCCAAGGATGAGGAGGAGATGAATTCAGACATCGCTTCATCTAGCTGGGTCTCTGGTCATACAGTGGCCTTAAAGTGCTGTTGCGGGAGGTAAATATTACTATCTGTATCATGCTGCTCTGGTAAACAGACTCTTGGGTTTGATTGGTCAAAATTGGAGCTGAATATTCACTAGCAATGTTGATTTATAGACTGCTTTGAGACTGGCATACTGTGGATGTTCATTTGTACTCCACAAGAACAGGCTCTGAACAAGGCTCTAATGGCCTAAACTGCAGTTTTAGGTCTGAGATATCTGTTGAGCCGAGCAATTCCACTCCAAGTGCAGGAATCTTTCATGTTAATGATGCTTTTTACTTCTGCTGCTTCAGTTTCTTTTGCACTGGCTGGCTACTGGAGGATTGGTTGTCTGAGGACCCTGGGTACATCAGGGGAGCAGGACTGGTTTTGCTGGGCAGAAGCAAAGAAAGGATTACTGGCACGGTTGTGGAGCGAGTCGACACAGGATATTTCTCCTCCATGAGCACCACTATCATGGTGGAAGATAATGCAAAGGGACTATGCGAAGAAGAGTCCTCTCAGTTCTTGAGACCATATTGCACAAGAGACAAGGTCTGAGTATTGGATCCTGTGACCCAAAGGGAAATGTAAAATACGTGTGTATAAATTGGACTACTTTGTCTTCTTTGCTGTTGCCTTTCAGGTGTATTTTCTGCTGAGGAAAGTGAATGTATAAAAATAAACACCTTTATACTTTGATTTTTTGATCTAAGGTCATATATGTATCCCATTGTAGCTTACTTTCTGCATTTAAGTACTTGGAAATAGAGCCAGGAATTTTCTGTCAAATACATAGAATTTCTTGCAGAGACCTGCAAGACCTTCTTTGGTAGTTTTCTGATTTTGTACCTCATGCATTCTGACAAAGATAACTCAGACAGGCAATACCAGATTAGTGCCTCATGCATCTTCTTTCAGAACGATCTCCATCCTCCTCAGGAATGCTCCCTCTAGAGCAATTCAGGATTCCCATCAGTCTAACACATCTGTAATCCAGCTTTTTCTCAACTTTCTCTGTACTTTTAGCAGGAAATTAATCTATTTTTAAAAAGACATTTTTGCCCCACTTCCTTTTTTTTTTTTTTTTTTTGATTCTCACTGTGCTTCTCTGACCTGGTCTATGTGTAGCTATGAGAAGCTCCTGGAGAACCTTACACCAAATATTTTGAAATACACCCAAATGCTAACCCTAAATATCCAATCACTAACACAAATTTGTGATCTGGAATTTTTCTTCAGGAGTCTAATTCTATTTGCTTCAGGAATTGCTTGTGGTCATAGATTTCACTGTAAAAATCTGTTTTTTATGGTGGGATTTGTTATGCTAGCAGCAAGTATTACTTTTCCTTTGATTTTATTATAGTTTTTGTATAGACTGGAAACATGATGTTACAGAGTGCCAGAATACAGTGAGAAGAAGGACTGAGGAAATGAAGCATTCAGTAAGATTTGCTAATCTGTGAAATGACTGATTTTTGCTCATGGTAGATGCAGTGTGGTGGTAATTACAATTGCACAAGGTCCATCCTGTGGCAACAAAGGGAAAGTTCTATCTTTTGTGGAGCAGAAAAATATTCAGCTTTTGATATCTTAAACTACTGCCCTGATTACCTTATGATAATTAGTATTGTACCTATTAACGATATTCTATAAATAAGGAAAAGATCAGCATGTAATAAAACGGCAAGTAAAATCTATGGAGGTAATTATTGCATCTACAGAGATAATTATTGCAAATAACTTTTACATGCAAAACAAATTATTTATTCTTATTATTTGGTGTCTTAAAGCATTTTGTTTTCTGAGGAACAGGAAGATTACATACTGATTATACGCTACATTTAAGGGTCAATTGTTTTTAAATTGTTCAAGTTACATACAATACCACTTACATCTTCACAGGCTGAAAAACATAGTTCTTTGCCTTAATATAATCTTACTCTTAGATAAAGTACATTTAGATGAGACAGAAAGTTTTGGGAACAGTCTAAGACCCTTGGGTATCTCACATTTCTCTCACTGGATCATAACTTAAATGTTCCTGAGTCTGTTTAACACAGCCCAAACACAGAAGAAAAAAGAAATCTTGCTGAAGGCTACAGAGCAACAAATAGCAATGGTTTAGTCTTGGTATTATTTGCATGTCTATTTCTCAACTTTATAGGCTTCAAACACCCCTAGTCTGTATCAAGTTTTTGACATTTGAAAAACCTTTTACTGGGTCTTGGCACTATTGGCTTAATTTTAATTTGTATTCACTCAAGATAATATTAATAATCTACTCATTAAACAGTCTGTTCACATTTGATTTAGACGGAGAAGTATTTTATGGTGATTCTAAATTGGAGAAGATAAGATGAGTGTAATCCTTTACTGAGGTTTTCTGTGTCTACTGAAGTTTACGCTGGTGGGAACTGCCCTGAGATACTGTTCTGGGACTGCAGAAATACTGTGTTTTTCTATATGGGATGCCATTTGCTGTCTACAATTATTCTGGTGTGACTCATCTAATCAGTTCTCTGCCACTGCAGGACTGTTGAGTATCATGATATACTCGTCTCTTCTCACCCGTGACAGAGAACAGTCTCTTGGTTATAAAAATATTTTAGACCAGCTAAAAGTGTCTTTTATGAAAGCTAATAGACAAGGATATATGTGAAGTAAAATTGAACACTTTTTTGTGTGTGTGTGTATTCTGGCCTTGAACTTTCTAATATGGGACAATCTGACCGATAGAATAAGCTATTAAGTTATCAAACAAGGCTATGATCAGTTATATCTATGACCTGGAGTTCTTCTATTAGGGAAGTGCAGAGATACTGCAGTGTGAAGATGATTTATTTATGAGTTCTTTTAATCTAAAATGTACATCATTTGCACTCCATTTATGCCTGGTGTAGTTGGCATATATCTGGAAATATTCACACATAAGAATTGATAATTCCAAAATAAGTTAGGGAGATCAGAAAGCATAAAACATTGTGGCCTTACCAAATGTTGAAGCTTTGGATTCTCATTTACATTTTACAAAAAAAAAACCCCAACAGATTAGGACATGATAGACAGACACAGGTATCATGAAAATAATCACTTAGAAAATTAGCTCTAAAAAAATATTTAATGTCAGCACTTCACTGAAGAGTAATTGTAAGAGGAGGTGGAATCTTTAATCTACGTTTCACTAAGGGAATTGACTTAGAAATGTAGCTCAAATGCTTGGTAGATTGAGATCCACACATCTGTTGAATGATTTGCATCACTGTGGTTGAGCATACGTACTGTATATGCTTCATTCTACAATAATAATAATCTCTTGGTTTGATCGTTCCTTTTTTCCTTTATTTTTTTATTTTTTTCTTTTTTTCTTCTTTTTTCTTTTTCCTTTTTTTTTTCCAGTGCCAAACAGTGAAGAGTCAGTTGTTCAGCTTTATGCAGAGCTTCATGTTTTAATGAAAGTTGCATTTGTATAAGAGAGATTTGCTTTTCCATGTTAGTTCGAATTCTGTTATGAACTTTAATGGGCTTTGTTTATTTCATTGCAATTAAGGACATTCCAGGAATCACTTTTTCACTTGACACAAATATCATGCTGGCTTCCTTAGTTCATCACTTTGAGTCACAGCAAATGCTAGTGACAAACATGGTATTTTAGAGGGATCATAGTAATAAAAGGCTGTAAGAGGAGGAAATTTTGTCTGTGTATGTGTGTCATTTTTATAGGACATTAGTGAAATCTGTGCTGTTAGGTGATGAAAATGTGGCAAAATAAAAAAAGATTGAAACTTGTGTAATTATTAACTGTCTTGATACTCCTCCAATTCAGGCCTGAGCTAGGGTCAAAACTCCCTTTATCATGCATTGTGGAAATGGAACCAGTTGAACAGACCTGTATGCCTCTATCATTTCCAAGTCTTTAAAATTCTTCCCATGAGAAGTTTTTTACTGAACAAGGACAAAGGTATGTCAGGGAGGTCTTGCTTAAGCGTTACTTCACAGCCACCTTGTAGCAATGAATCTATGCAAACTAACCAAAGCCAGAAATAAGAATGTTCTTTGTAATGCACAGTCCAGCCAACTTTCTGTTGAACAGTAGTGCTAAAAAAATATAAATTCTTAAAAATACATACTGCTCCTAATGGAAAGTAAAAAGGCAAGAATCTTTTCCTCACTACAATTTGGAAGCTCTAGATAGTTTCAGTAACGATAGTTATCACATTCTGACACTTGAGGATATCACTGTGTTTGTTTCCTTATTAGTTATTTTCCTTAGAAAATGTTCTTCCTCTTTAATTTTAGTTTCTAGATGTGCTTGCTTTGGCTTTGAAAATACATATCTGTATTTATTTTGGATTTGTTCTTTAATAAACTCCTCTGAACGGGGTACGAGACAAAGATCAACGAAAACATAAAACCAGCAATAAAACTTAAGTAGTTGTTTACTAGTGAAGAAGGAATATCAAAACCAAATAAGAATATATGACCCGAAAACGGGACCTAGGTCTAAAATTCAAAAGGTTCCCAGATAAATTAGATATTCACTGATTCAAAGGCAAAGAAAAACAGGCATGTCTGTAGCCTATTATCTAGAGAACAACTGAAGCTTGTTAGATGATGGAAATATCCTACTCTTTTGAATTGAAAGCCAAGGACTCCCAAACCTACAGTAGTACTTGAACTACACAAAGATGATGGTGTCTCAGTAGGAAGACATTGTGTCTCAACAAATACAGAGCATGCTTCAGATGGGAGAACTAACGTGGTGCTACTTCAGGGGGAAAAAACCAAACACAAACAAACAAACAAACAAAAGACACTGTCAAATTTCTATGTTTGATACAGGCTTGTTGACTGATTAACAAAAAAGCAGGACTAAAACCTTATAATGTTTCTGCTCCGTTTGGAAAGACTTTTAGCTCTAGCTGTGCTACTGTTTTATAATATTGAGGGAGTGCAAAGATTTTGATATATCTAATTTCCAAGCAGGGAAACATTTTTGTGGTGTGTCTCCAATTTTTTCTCTGATGCAGAGCAGGGCAAGACCTTGCTTCAACAAGTTTTATCAATAATCAAGTAGGGAATTTACAGAATTTGTATGACCTAGACAAGAAAGAGAGAAGAAGCAAGAGTACCACACTGGCATTAAAATGTGTTATGCTGCATAAGTGCTGCCCAACTTTACATGGAAAACTAGCAGCAGAGACTGAGGTTTTGGGAACTGAAATGTGAGTGAAAATCTGGGAAAATATATTATTTAGTTCTGGTGGTCAATTGGAAAATTCCTTCTCTTTGGAACAGAAGGTGCATACAACTTTAATGAGAAGTGCTTTATAAGGGGTATTACTGTATACAAATTTGGTTTCTAGGTGATAAACACCCCAGTGAGATTAGCAAGAAGCTGAGCAAATGAACATTAATATTGGACACTGCTGTTGGCGGTAGATTTCAGCTTCTTTTCATGGATGTAATGATTTTACAAGCTTCATATTTATGTGACATACATGCAAACACTATTCTCCTTCCAAAATACTCAAAATAACTACTCAGGATGAAACATTTTATAAAGTTCTTGTCTGTCTTCAAAATTCTTAAGTTTATGCAAATTGATAAGCCCATAAAGTTCTTTTACAATGCCCAACTTTTTAAAGCAGAAAATTTAAACAAATTCAAATAAATGTTTTAAAAGTAAAAAAACCCTATGTAGTGGACTCTTTCAAAACAAATGTTAGAGGGTCATTTTAATAAGGAGTGCAAAGCAGTAAGTTATCTGTATGATAATTAAAACCAGTAAGTATCCATAACTGTGCTTGAAGATGTGAAGATTAAAACTAATTAAACATATAATAAAAGGTCTTTCTTTAATGATTGGAGAGATGCCTTGGTGGATAGCACTTTGCAACCTGATATAAAGGGAAAACAGGTTCAAAGGCATAAAATTCTGTCATGAAAAGTGTAGTTTTCATGCCCAGAGAGAATGGAAACATAGACTATTCAAATATAGCTTTATGTAGCTGGCATTTAAATATCGTCTCTAAGCTTCTGAACACATTTTTGCTAAAATGGATGAGAATGTTTCTATTTGACATAGAAGCCTGATATTAGGCTCTACTTTTCTCATTGCAGCAGGTGATGCAATTATAAAAGTTAATTTAGATATTAGTTTGCTGGACTGAAAAGAACTTTGTTTTGGAACCACAGAGCTATTTGAGAGGCCCTTATCTGCAACCCTGGCAGGTTTGCCCAAGAGATTAAAGGATTTTGGCCTTCTATTTTTATGTTCTCTGACACACAGCAAGAAAGACTATTATGTGCTACATGCTGTGTTCATCATCGCTGTAGAGAATATCTGGACGTCATTACACTTAATATATAGTCAGAAATTTTGAAATATTTCACCCAGGCCTTCTATTTCTTGATTTAGTGTGAGGATTGCTGTTTGGGTTAAAAAAAAAAAAAAAAAAAGTACTAAGTTATGTATAACAGTAAGAAGTTAAACCTGGTGGATTAAAGAGTTTAAAACTACTTTTAATCCAACTGATTAAAGAGTAAAACTTCACTCCCTACTGTAACCATTTAAGTCAGAAACTGTCTTGAACTCTTAGACTAACCATTGATGCCTTTCTCTCCACTACTTCCCACATCCAGAAAACTGAATATGAATTTGTTTTTATATTTGATCTACAAAGCATTACTCAGATTGTAAATTCAAATTCTGTTTTCTGCAGAAAGTCTAAATCATATTCATTGTATTTTATATCCATCCCAACAATGTAACAAAACACATTTCTGCTCCAAGCAATCGAAGTACAGAGCTGCTCCAGAAAAAATTACATCTACCAACACCAGTCACACCAGTCATAGGGGTTTTGTTGCTTTTTATTCTGGTTGACCTTACAGTCAACACAGCTAAAAGAGATTCACATGTGGATCCAATTCCACCTTATGCATCATCTGAGTTGTTTACTGTATTTGAGGCAATTACAGCTGTGCAAACCCAGTGATGGCATTAGGGGGCACAGGTGCAAACAAGGGGCTAATTTGGCCTGGGAAATCTGTATTATTGGTGATAACAGACGAGACAGAGAGAAGCCAACTTAATTCTCAGATCACAGGCTGGGTATGCAGGGCTGAGAAGAATATCCAAAGGTTTACTTAGACGGGAGAATGTGGGATAAAAAAACCTTCATAGACAGTAAACGTGTATTCCCAGTGAATTTCTTCCTTTCACTTCCTTTCACAGTGTCACTTTCTGAAGTAGCAATGTACTTGTTGAAATCAAGTGAAAATGCTAATGTACCCACCTCACATCAAGGGACTACCAACATTTTGTTTGGTTTTACAACAGAAGAAAGTAGGAAAGAGAAAGTCTTAAGTAATTTTGTACAAATGTTATTGGATATGCAATTATTTCTTATGAAAAAAGAAAACTGAAGGGTAACAAAGTGTACTTTTATACAGTCTGTGAATTCTATAATTTAAAAATAGTGAGTATTGTATATGCAGATGAAAATAATTTAAATGTCAAGGAAAGACAGACAAAGAACAATAACTGAAGAAGTAAGATGAAAGGAGAAACATTGTGGTGATATTTGATAATTTCTTGATTATGTTGATTATTTGAATCTGTAAAGATTAAATTGGTTCTATACTTAGGCCAACATTACTTTAGTGATATATCTAGTGTTTCCAGGCAGTTTGGCTTTTGTGAATTAAATGCAATATATTTTTCTTTCGCTCTTCTTTAAAATGAAATGCTCATTATGTTTTGTTTTAGTACAGATATTGAATAAATGCCTGTATTTCTTTTATTTTTACTGCTGCTACCTGCCCATCTATGAGTTTAGTATGACAAATATATGTCAAGACACATAATCTTCCCTGTTTTAAGGGAACTTAAACAACTTAAACTGCTCTTACTCTTTCTTTTCAAAGTAACTAAAAGTAAATTTTCATTGAATAAATGAGATAGACACATATGAGAATTTGTGCCTTTTAATTATTCTTCCTTGTGGATTTAACAAAGAGAGAGCATCTCTACATCGAAAATCTTTGTCTCAAATTCTGACTGTGAGACGTTAATGACATTGATTAAATATTCTTCTCACCAAAGTTTCCAAATTTTGTTGCTGTCTGAAACAATATACTACAAGGTGGTAATTATATTTGAATGAAGACATTTCCTCTGAAATTCACGTAAAATGTTGCAAACAGGATTTGCGTAAGCTAAATTCACTTGCAATCCAACATTTATCTTATCTTGGGTCATTTGAGATTGCCATAAATTAAAAGAATACTATAAAGAGTAAATGCTAGAGATAACCAATTATCAGCTGTATCTTCAAAGTAAAATATAGCACTTAATTTAGCAAAGCAATTCACCAAGTGTGTTTCTGAAAAGAATTACTTGCTTATTTGTCACATGCTTTCTGGCACAATATGACTACTATATAATACTTTTTTTTCCAATCACATAAGTGTTATTATCATGTGTCAGAATTAAGCTAATAAAGCAAGTTCTAAAGTATCAGAATAATGAAAAATGATGAAGCAATCCTTCCTTACAGTGCAGTAATATGTCTGGATAATTTCATAAGCTGATATTGTGTATGCTGTGCTCATATTAAAAGTATAATTTATGCATATTGGAGTATGTAATTATCTGTATTCCACTTACTAATTCTATTAGTCTTTCTGTTTGAAGAAAGAACTGAGAAATCATGTTTCTTACAAATCTTTGTTTGCCAGCTTATTTTTCGGGGCTCCCAAGCTGAAGCAAGTATTTAAGAAAAGACAGAGATAACCCTTGCTTTGGAGCTGCTGCCTTGATTCTTGGAGTCTTTCCCAGGTGGCTAAAGTAATAATGAAAAATAATAAAATGGACTGAAGTGGTTGGACATTCAGTGGGTACATTTTGGATGATTCAGGTTCTGTTGAATGAGGTTACTTTCTGCTCATGTCACATCAAAACTAAGGTCTAAAAAAGTAATTTCTGGGTATATTACCCAGATGAAACATCCGTTATACCAATAAAAATAGTCGAAAAGGTTTAAATTCCTGATCAAGGATCCGGTGAGGTCAGTTCAGTGATTATCATTCATTTCAATGTCTATCGGGTCAGACTGGTAATTGCAATATATATCTGAAATCTGAATTCTTCCTGGAAAAAAAAATTATAAGAGAAACACAAGAATGGAATAATATAATGGTTAGTTCTGCCATCTGGCATGTCCTTTTACCCTCCCTCCCCCTTGTGAGCTAGGAAATATAACGTTATTAATTTCTAGACTGTATAAATCAATATCAAATCTGGTGGAATCACAACCTAAGATATAGCACTATTGTTTGTTAATTCATACGTCTCTCTCTCTTCACATCAGACACCAATTCTTCCAAAGAAATACTCCAAAATAACTTTTTTGGCTCTTTCATTCATTATAAAAAGTGTTTTACTGGTTGCCTCACTGAATTTGGTGATATTTCTAACGTGCCTAATCTTTTCATAATTCTAATGATCACATTTGATCCATGGTCAATAGCAATTAACAAGGCTTGTAAATTACTAAGATAAAGGAGAAAATAAACTAAAGAACACTCTTCACAGCAGAATAATTTAGAGGTAGTTTGACTCACTCATCCTCTTCTTACGACTTGGAAATGTTATTCTTTTATGATGTTAGGTAGTTGATAAACACAAAGTTAATTCTAGAATTCTATTTTTAACATTTTTGTAGCTTATTGTATTGGTAGCAGTAAAAAGAAATTCCATTTGATCACCTGTTTTCAAATACCAAGGTTTTACAAACCAAATTATTCTGAACTTCTGTTTTTGTTCAGAACTTTAAAAAGGATTTTTTCTGCACACCCATGGAAAATGGTTTCTGGAAAGATAAACGTAATAAATCAAAAGTTAAACCCAGGACAATGACAGGAACGAATTTGGTATGTAACTTTCCTTCGATGAAGACTCTAAAAAATTTGAGTAAGTTTCTATATGTATATAATGGGAAATAAGGGAGAGAAAATTCATCTTCTGTTTCAAAGAGGAGGAAAGAACATTTATACAAAAAGAGATGACTGTTGACACTTCTTTGTTTCAGTTGCAAAGCTCTAAACAGAGCGTATTAAATATATAATCCAGAACAATATGCTCATTTGTTTTATCAAAAGCAATCTTTTTTTTTTTTTTTTCAGAACAGACTGTGTAAGTTGTATAACATAACTAAATCCTTAGTTGTAATTAAAATTTTAGCAATGTGTGGTACTTCTGATAGAAAAATATAACTTCCAATTTCAAAGGTTTCACTCTATTTTTATACTCTAACCTTTTCTACTACAATTTTTCTACTTCAAGAACATACTGTTGCCTCAATTCCGAGCTGTTTAGCTTAATTAAGAAGGATATGTTTGAACTATATTATAGTTAGGAGATGTTATCAATCTAACATTTACCCCCCTCTGTCCATCAGTTTAAATAATAAACAGAGGAGAAAAAAGTAGAATGAACTATTTGTGAAAACGATTTTTCCAGTATTTGTTTGAAGAATATGTGCTTGGGAAAAGGAAACAAAAAAGTAAAAGAAAATAAAGGTTCTATAACTCACCTTATAGACAAAGCTAGCTTCATGTGATTATTTAAGATGTAAGGGAATCTCCTGGTTTTGGTTAAAACAGGACCAATTCTCTTTTAGTGAATTTTGCTTTTAATTAAGTTTCTTCAAAGTAGCTGCACTTTTCTGAAGTTGGCTGCATGTTTTTCAGAGAGTGTCCGCTCCAGTGCTGATAATGCCTGATGTTTATCATTTTCCTGAGCTAACAGCAGGAATGGGATGCAGAAAAGGCCCATGTTTATACCTATTACTGTAGCAGCCAAGGTAGTTTGACAGACCTCTTATGTTCTATGAGTATGGGATGGTAAAAGTGTTGTAGCTGAAGGGAGGGGCCAACAGAACTGGTGACTCAAATAGAACAATAAGGTATTCCATGCTGTACACATCATACTTAGTTTAAAGATGAGGGATCATGAGGGTCTCGTGCTCTTTGTCCACGGCCAGCTTCTGAGGAGAACCTTGCCCATTTTTCTGCCTGTGGTCCTGATCAAAGTTCCAGTCTATGCATTCCTGAATCCAGTTCCCATCTATTGTGGGATCCAGTCCAGGACTTCCTGGTGTCTACCCTGCAGCAGCTGGAGGATGCCAGCACCTGAAGCACACAATTCTGTGATCATCCTTGAGATTCAATGTTGGTTTTGTTTACTCTGCATTATTTCTCTTAGTATTATTAGTAAAGCTGGTTTTATTTTCCAACTCTTAAGTCTCTCTTCCTTTTCCTCCTTTTCCCCTTCCCTGGTGGGGAGGGCGAGGGTTAATAGAGAGTATCCATCACTCTGTTTATTGTCACCCACTCTGAACAGTGACAGGGAAAGATGTAGAAGAGTTGTTAAAAGAGTCTCATATGTAGATGAATAATGAACCAAATTACATAAAGCTAACTAAAAGTTTATGAAATTCCAGTAAAGAAAAAGATAGCTTCAAGTTAGGGCAGCATGTGAGCAGCCACTACCTGAGTTATCCTGTACAGTAATAGAAATCTTTAGATAGATTTCAATTACACTGAATACAAAGAATGATTTTTGTTAATTTCTTTGTTTTAAATTTCAAAGAATGGAAGAGATATCCTTACTTTAATCTGGCAAGGATGTGTCAATTATTTTTAGTCAAAATCTCGTACTGATGGATAAAACATTTAGTTTTCCGGTGAAGCAGGTCGAAAGGAGAACTGGAGAAGGCATGTAAATTGACTTATTTGGAACTGTTTAACAATGAAATATTCAGTACTTTCAGCTGTTCTCTCTACAGGAAAACAGAAGCTGCAGTGTTTATAATCAGCTATGATATTTTTGGCAGTCTCTATAGAAACTTTGTTGCTGAAGAATGCCTATTGATATGACAACACTGTGACTCACTGATGCTTCTAGGGTGTCTTTGACGGAATTTTAATTTCTCCTTTGTATTTCTTCTATTACCTTCCCTGCTCTAGGCTGGTAGGTTCATGCAGGGTTACTTACGTTAGCATTCCTGTTGTGACACATCAGGGTCAATTCCAATTGAGGTAATAGGATTACTGAACTAACATCTTAAAGATAAGGATGCTGATGCCCATTTCATTTGCCTGAGATGTCTTTTCTTAGCAATCAATTTGCCTAATTAAGGAAAAGGTCAATAAATTTATACCTGTTCACTGGACAAATAAACTAGATCCAAGTTCCTGGGGTTTATACACTTTTTAATTGTAGTTTAAGCTTTTCTGCACTAGATGAAGTCTGTGTAATTCTACTAACAGTCTGCTGACAGCTTTTTAAAGCTGAAAGGAATTTTCTTGCCTTGCCTTGACTTCCCCTGCTTTCATGAAAGAAATGTGATTACCTTATGAAAAGAATAGTTTTACAGACAAGTTCTGCAAAATAAGATGTTTTTTTCAGCTTGCACATGCAAAGGAGTAATACTGCACTTTGGTTCTCAGCTTCTTTAAGTAAAGCTTCTATAATTTGACAACTTCGAGCTTTACTACTATGTGGACCCTTAGATAACAGGATTAATTTGCAAGCAATAGATGAATACTTATTTTAATACTTGCTTATAATACATAAATAAACAATTCCATATATAAAACCATTAATACAGATGCTGGACACCATCTGTTCTCTGTGAGATTGTTTATTGCAAAGGGAAGATCCAAATACACATCTTGCTCTCATTTTTGTAAGTATAGCCCCAGAGAGAGGAAAATACCTGAAATTTAGCTCTGTCATATAGGACCTATGACTTGGTGAATCAATGGTCATTAAATAATTGAACATATCAAGCAATTCCACTGAATGTATTCCCGTTGATGTCTGAATTAACAGTATGCACAGTAAAGTCTTTTTTTACCCATTCTTTGATTTGAGTTTAATAGGTGCTTTCAACTGTTAACATACATATTTTAAAAGAAAGCTTAAAAGGAAACAAAAATATTTCCTTAGCATAAAAGCTGTTTAATTTTAGGATTTATAAGTCTGTTATCACCTTGTAAGTTATGGTCCATTGCCACCTACACTAAAATTCTTCCTGTTTGTAGTCTGAGACTTTGAAAAAGAAGGTTCATGGTATATTCTTACATGTATGTGAAACTGTTCTTTGTGCGATAGTGTAGCAAATACTATCACAACAAACAAAACAATATCTTCAAACAGCAAGAAGCTTTTGGGAGCTTTTTTCTTCTTTTTCCTTTCTATGGTATAAGGTAATAGTCTGTATTACCCTGTTCCTTCTAATGATTATAGAGTAGTCCATAAAGAGAAATCTGTCCATTCAGTGCCAGCTGAACTGGAAACATTTGAATCTTATACCAGAAAGGAATACAAATGCTGAATCAAATTAACAGCTCTATGTGCTCATTTACTGTGTCTAATCTTTTATGACAGCTGGTACCTGACAGTGAGTTATTTAACCTAGTCTCTGCTTCACTAGCTGTTCAATAAGCCTTTTCATGGAACTGAGATTTGCTGAGTAATACAGTTCTTCTATCTTGGCTTCTTATTCTGCAGTAGAATTGAGTTGAAACCATTTCCATTTCTATCAGCTCAATACAGATTTGAAAATAAATAATTCTGTTGTGGCTGAAACACTTGCAGAAGGTCACCTGTAGGGTAAAAATAAGTTTAGGCAGCCAAACCTCCTACAATACAATCACACACATCACAGGCAAGGGGGAAAGTGGGAGAAAAAAAAAAAAAAAACAAAAAAAAAAAAAAAAAGCCAGCTTCCATTATCTAAGTCACAAAGTCACGGTGATGGGAATTGTAGAACAATATGTACTATAGATACAAATGCAAAGACAGACTATCCCAAGTGGTTACAAAAGAAAGGCCTAAATATAAAGTGCCTAAATGTGTGCTTTTGTTTCAAAAATCTTCAGCTCCCACTGAGGTTAGTAAAAGCTATGAAGTTGCTCAATGTTCTAAAAAATCGGTCTGTTGTTTCTGACTATGTCTTGTATTTTCCATTTCCATTGACTATATATATCTTGTATTTTCCATTTATACCCTGTTGTATAGACTGATCAGAAAAGCTACAAAAGCTCTTCTTATTTTCTCATGGCAAAAGTAGTGGTAGCAACAGGAGCATAATTTACAGCAATACAGCAGTGCTCGTGAGTAGATTCTAAACTGTTTTACAAAGAGACAGAATTCTCTGGATGTCTAAATACTTTGGAAACCACAGCTTTGTTTCATTCTGTTGGAGCAGATGTCTGCATCTGCAGTGTGCTCTTAACAGCAGTGATAAGTGACTTTCCTTCTCCCTGCTGTCTCTGCTAGAGCACATGTTAGTAAATTCTGCTGCAAAGGACAGAAGAACCTATACTTAATCAGTTAACAGAAGAATGAGAAGGAAATACTGCTCGTGAATAAATGACTGGGCTACTCTGTCGTTCTCCGCTCCCAGCTTCCTAAGGGTAAAACTATGGGTACGGATTCAACTACGTAACATCAAAATACAATTTTAGAATACTCATTAACAGTACATATTTAAGACGTAAAATTAGAAAAATAGTAATTAATTCTAAAGTAGGTAAAACATAAGAGCATGTTGGGAAAGCTGAGTTTAAAATCAGTGATGCAGAGAAAAGTAAGCTAGCAGCCATGCATGTATGGCAAGAAATGTAAACAACTCTAACCTCTTTGCAGCAGAAAGTCATTGATATAAAAGCTAAATCCCAGTGATCTTTTATATGTTGTAGGAATACATTAAGGGAAGGAAGGCCTCTGTAAGGTCGTTTTTATGCAGTAAATAAATAAATGAAAACGTGCTGGGAAGGAAAAAATAAGGTGATGGACTTGACACAGAAAGAATTCAGACAGCTGAGTAAACAGCTCCTTAAATTCATGAGTGAATGTATTAATAGATACTACCCTTGAAATACAATTTCCCACTAGAATGCACTTATTTGTCTTTTGGGTCAAAGCTAATCGGCACCTGGCTGCTTACACTATACCTATACTAAAGACAGGCCGTAGAAAGTTTCCAGGCACTGGAACATGATCCTCTATGCTGTTCAGCTCTGAGAAAATACTTTTCATCTGTGCTAACCAGTGGTGTCTCAAACAAGTTGTTTGCACGTAGGTACCCTGATTTTGAGACTAAGAAAGTATCCTATCATTTGAAAACAGCATTATTGTTGGAAGGTCTAATTTCAGGTCTGCATTCAATTGTATAGATTTATTCAACCTTCAGGATTCATTCAATCACATTACTAGGTATTGTGATATCCATTAAGAAATTAAAAGAGTTTCTTAACTACCGTGATCTGCTTCCCATGAAGGTTATTAGCAACAAAACTCCACTTTTATCTGATCCATGACACACTAGCTCTTACTGGAAAAAGGTCAAATTCATGAAGGTCCTCACAGGCAGAGATTCCCACAGATTAGGTGGGTTTGTAGCCTTAGAAGCTGCAAATGGGAGACATGAGACATGAGGCATGAAGACATTGGAAAACAGCCATGTGTACCTGATGTCCAATTTTGTGGTAAAAAGTTTCAGCTGGTGGAAACTCTAATTTTCAATGAGATCCTCTAAGGATATCACACACGTGTATCTACCATTGGCTAACTAGCCTCAGAGACCTAATAGTGAGACTGTCCTACCATGCAGTTGTTCTAAAAGTTATTGGGAAAATGTTTAAAAAAACTGCTAGATAAGTTTCGACATTTTCAGTGAACGTTTTCTTTGTTTCACTTTGGAGATAATTCCTTTACTAATTGCTACTTTTACAACATTATTAAGAAGATGTAAATATTACTTCCACAAGCTTTACTTGCACAATTATATTGTTTATAACTTGAAGTTTGAGTTCATAATAAGTGTAAAGTTACGTGCATAATTGCAGTCCTAAAAATGGTACTTGGCAACAACAGAAATACGAAGTTACATTATTTTATATTTACTATGGTATGTAAATCAACATCAAAGTATCTGTGGTAGGCACAGAAATACAGATGGTGACTGTTGCTATGAACAGTCTCTACTCTGAAACTACTGGCAGTCCATTAGCTTTGATGTGGATTTGTTAGAGTTTATCTGCATGGATATTCTGTGCCAGGAGGTGCTGGTTTGCTATGTTGCCAGTAAGAAAGACAATCAGACCCTGTAAAGTACTATTTAAAATGCTGCATATTGGAGCTAACACTATAAACAAGGATAAGATAGCATAAATAACCCTATGACCGTTAAGATGCTGGGTACCCTGATATCTGCAGCATCAAATGGGCTCCCCATCAGGGCACAGTACACCATGCAGATCCTGTCTGTAGAAAGGTTTGCCCGTTTTGATCATTTGAGTCATTATACAAATTTCTTAGAAGAAAATGAATCTATTCATTATTTATTCTGTCAAACAAAAATGCTGTGATCACTGCTGTGATGTGAACTGCTTTTAGATAAAGGCAAGGACACGCAGATGGCATAATTGCCAGTAGCTGGTAGCTACCAAGTGGGAGCTGCATGTGCGTACGTACCTCTGTTACTACTGACTGGCTAAATTCATCCTGTGGCCAAAGGACTTTTGCAACAGAACACAGGCCTGAAGTCCGGGCTGTATGTGCAGCCAGGCATGGCACAGAATTGGCCTTACTCAAGTCAACTGTTATGTGAATCACTGACTCCTCAATGGTCTTCCTGTCTTCTGATCAGGAACAGTAAGATTGCATGTAAAATATCCAGAATACATATATTGTTTCTTACGATTAAATAAAAGATGGATATTTCTTTTACTGGTTGACCTTCTATTTTATGCAAATTTTATACAATTTTGCCAGTCACACTTGAGCAGTAGAAATGTTCCTCTAAAAATAAACACAGGTAAAAAAATCCCTCAATGTCAGAAGTGCATTTGTACATTGGAAGACTATAAAGCTAAATATCAGTGAAACTGGAGACACTACTTCACTTAAAATTGTTAGTCTATTAGTCTAATTGAAATTGGTGTTCAGTAAAACAGAGATTTCTGTGTTGGTCTGCTTTCCCATGATGAATGAAGTTCATCTGGACGTTCATTTGCAGTGTACGGGACATTCCAGATTGCAATGCCAAGTCATATTCCTACCAACACATTGTACAGGGCAATACTACTTTTCTGTCTTCTCTCATTTTAGTTTCTACCTTTCAGATTGAGTTTTTGAACCACCAGATGTAATTCTGAGTCTTGCTATGACAAATATGTGCCTGTTTCTGATTAGAAGAACATTACTGATAAAATGAGGTTAAAATCAGAATAATGATCTCTGAGGTTCTATTTCATATTGGATGAGATTAGTTCTTCGTTCCAGCTTTACTTTTGCCTTGATGTGAAACTGTGTCAAATTTCTCTACAACTTTGAACACAGCATTTCTGTGATTAATTTTCTCTCTGAAAAAAACAGCAGTACATTTTTAATGTTTAAAGGTTTAAATTATCTACTAAAAAACAGCAACCCATGAGCTATAAGCTTTTTACCTTGTTAACTCCGTAATGACATAGTTACTGAGTGAATCAATCCTTAGTGTAATCCTGCCACACCTATGATTTCATAATTTATTGAATTACTAAATAAATCCTCATCGAGACATCTAACTATTTTCCAGGCATTTTTAACTGATACATTATGATTTTTTATTCAGCTTTAACTTTTATAGTCTTCTGTCTACAGTTAAAGACGATTATACTTCAATTAAATTTTCTCTATTATTTTCTTAATGCTTGTCATATTATTATGTGACTATGTATTGGATTTATAGGCAACTACTGGTGGCAGTACCGATATTCAAAATAGATCTATTTTTTGCATATATCACTTAAAGCACATTAGTAAATATCCATTTTACATGTAAACCAAATAGGCTAGATAGAAAATAGGTTTCATATTTGGGCTTTTACATTTAGGATCTCTAAATCTGAGGTTCTCTCACTGAGTGCTTGAAAATCATAAGATGCTTTATTACTTTGTGTATCTCTGGAAAACTGAGCCACAGCTGACTAAGTTTCATCTGAATTTGACTTGACCTCCCTTAGATTTATTGATCAAAGAAAATTTTCTGTCTTAGTAACTGATATAGTTTGATCATGAATCTGTTCCAATGCTAACCTGAAAAGTCAAAGTCAATTATCAGAACGAACAAAAAAAATAGAGGAATAGAACTGCTGAACAACAACAACAACAAAACATTAAATAAATGTATGAATAATAAACGACAACAATTCAGTCTGAAGGTAGTAACAGTTTGGTTTCTTTTGGTCTAACAATGATAAAAAAGATGTGTTATTAATAGATGCAGGAGAAAAGGTGGTATTCTTTGGTTTGCACTGTTTGTATGAGAATCCTTAATGACCTAGACTCAGATTCCCCAGTTTCAAACTTGAGACCCAAAGCAAATGAGAAATAATTATCTCAGCAGAATTAACTTTTTAGATAAAGAAATACACCTGCAGAAGATTCACAAATTTCCCTATCACCAGGATTTCTTATAAGGTATTTTTTTTTAAAATCCATGATTAGGAGTTTATTGGACAGAAACTAAACCAGGTCAACTTTTAGCCTCAAAAGTTGTCTGCTAAAATACAAACCAACAAACAAAACTGCCATAGAAAGGTATTTTTTTGCCAAAATAAATGTTAACCCTTGTCTTAATCTAGGAACCCATCTTGACTTTACTTGCAGTGAAACTATTGCTGCAACAAAATTGATAATATGGTAAACAATCCAATACTAGAGCAGTGTCATTATTTCAGTCAATTTACTTTCAAAGAAAATACTTCTATATTTGTACCTCCATGATAATTTTCTTCTGAATATATTATAAATTAATTTCCTTTCTTCAACTCCAATTTCTGTTTTATAACCTTTTTATTTATGAACACTGAAACGTAAGTATCTATATAATACCAAAGAAAAATCACACACAGAGCTCCAATTGCAGCATTTGAAATGATACAAAAGTGCTTTTAATAAGAAGAGCTAAAATCATAAGAATGTACAAAACTATGAAAATCTTTCAAATATTTTAAGTTTTAAAAATTGGAATCATTGAAATATTCAAAGCAGTTAAAAATTTTAAAGATTTATTTAAATAGCTTTGTTTGTTTGCTTGCTTGATTTTTTGCAGATTCAATGGTAAGCATACCACCACTAAAAGTATCTCTACCTTTATGAAATGGGTCCTTCTGAAAATAATAACATTAAAAGAATTCTAAAATTGGGAAACTCTAGCAAACTGGTTAAAATTATGTTCATTAAAATCTTACAATTATAGATTTATTTTTTTAATAGACTATCATCTTTCCATAGTTTATATTAAAATACTCAAAGCCGTTTGTGGAACTATACTGATATCTAGCTCACTGCTTGTATTTCTTATACTAAGTCACTGAGGCTGTTTTAGATGTAGTGAATAATGCAAAAATTACCTTTACTTCAAATTTCACTAAGTACATATTTAAGTATGGTTATATAATGTTTCACTAGCATGTTTTCAATAACACCGTTTATATAATTTTCTTGAACTTTTGTGAACACTTGAAACTTAATTCAGATAATTATATCAGACAATAGCAAGACAACTTGCAATGAATTTAAAGGGCAAAATCATTTGGGTATGCTTTTGTGGCTGTTTGTATATAAAGCTTCAGGCCCATGAAGATTACTTCTGTCTTGCTGATGAATTTATCAACTTGTCTATGGAAATAATGAAAACCGATAAGTAGCCCATTGAGTGTTAGATTATAACCAAACATGAGCAAATATCTCGAGGAAAAGAAAATATTATAATACTGTCCAAGGCAGAAATTTTGATGACAAAAATAAATATTTGATAGGAAATTCACCTTTTTGCCATCCTAATGTTGGAAATGTATCAGTAGATTATACAGGTATTTCCAAAAGCTTTAGATTCATTGAATGAAATTACATAAATGATGAGAGGGATTATACTACAAGGTAGCCCACATTTACTCAATCAGATAATTTGCTGAGTAAATGATAATTAGCACAAAATAATTAGAAAAGGTTTATGATATTTCCATACTCCTTAGTCCAACATAGATAAAAGAAAGAAGCTCTATGCACGTGTGGATTTAAGGAAAATTAGACACCAATACCCTTAAGTTAGATCTAATTTGGTCTGACAGGAACCTTGTAAACTTCGATGGGGATGAGTGCAAAGCTCTGTCCCAGGGATGGAAGACCTCCTTGCAGCAAGGGATTGCCTGGTGAGGGTGCAGCCCTGTGGAAAAGGCCCTGTGGGACAGCAACTGAATGAAGCCAGCAGTGTGTCCTGGCAGCAGGAAACGTCAATAGTCTGCCAGGCTGTATGAACAGAAGCATGGCCAGTAGATCAAGGGAACTGGTTATCCACCTTTCTACTCAGCACTTGTCACATCCATTTTAGATGATGTACCCTGTTTTGGGCTGCCAAACACAAGACAAACACCTACAAGCTGGTGTGACTTCAGCAGAATCCACCAAGATGATTAGAGCTGGTGCAATTGCTTTGTGAGCTGAGGTTATGGGTCAGGTCTAGCCTGGAGAAAAAAATGCCTGCAGGGGACCCCGCAGCAGCATCCACTGTTCATGGGGATGTTCTCAAGAAGACAAAAGTCAGGCTCTTCACAGCAGTGCTTGGTGAGAGGATGAGCAATGGCAGTCAGAAATTGAAACAAGGGAACTAAATATAGAAAGAAATTTTTAGCTGTGAGGACAGTCAAGCAGTGGAGCCCAGAGAAGTTCTCCAGTATCCATCCATGGAAGTTTTCAAGACCTGAATGGATACAGCCCTGAACAACCTGGTCTGATCTCCTAACTGATTGATCCGGCTTTGAGGATAAAGTTGCACTACAGACATTCTGACATTCTTTCCAAATTTGAATCAAGCTATTCCAAGATTTCAAGCCAGAGAACTAACCTATGTTATGTCCAGGACTAGAAAACGATAGTATGTTAGGTAAACTAATAATGAGTGTAATTTGTTCTTCAGTAACTAAAGGAATATATCAGACTTATTTATGGACAAATAACCATTTTTGTATTTTTTAATAATTGTTATACTTTTAAATTTTTTAAAGGTTTTTAATTATTGCATGGATTTTATAGCTATGTGCAACCTGAAGAGGTTCAGTGAACCAGTGTGCTTTGAATAAACATTGAAAAATCAGATGTTTGTTCAAAATTTTGCATATCTTACCTATTTTGCTTTGGCAGTGTGGCAGTTGCACTTTCCCCCCCACACACCCTGAGACTGGTGTGGCAGTTGCACATCCCCCTCTCAGAACTGGGCCTTCAATGGGCAGTTAATGGCTCTCTTTGTGGAGACCCGGAGCCGGTGGCCAGGGTCATCAGCAGAGCGGGGGCCAAGCCTGCCTACAGCCCAGAGAAGCTGAGAAGCTTCTCGAATGCCCACAGTCAGATCTGAGCGGACTATAAATGGGGTTCCCGCCAAAGCCCCCCTTTGTGTGGTCTTCTGGGAGCTGCGGGTCTGCCATGCTGCCGGAGTCACTCCCCTTAGATAGAGCAGCTGTCTAAGGTAATTCCCCGGATTGGGAGAGCCTCACCTCTGTGGGTGGTGAGTAATAAATTACTGAATATATATTTTAATAATTCCTTGCCTGAGATAGGCAAGGTGTAAGTTCCTTGCCAGGCAGTCAGGAGTAAGTCCTGGCCACAATAGGTTACCGTTTCTCCCTTGTGGGTAAACAGCCAGAGAGGGCTCCGGTTTTATTTTCTTGTGAGTGTGTGTATGTACACTGTGGATCTCCATTATTTTTATTTCGCTGTATCCCAAATAATCTCCTAACCTGATACCTGAACCTATATCTTATGTTATTGGAGTGCTAGTTAATTGTATAAACCCCATTTTTAATCAGTTTATCGGCAGTACTTTTCTGGCCAGAATGAAGTTAGTTTTGGACCTCGTTGTCCGCCAAAACTTATTTTTGGGTGCCTCCATGACAGGCAGTAAGAGAGTTCCCTATTGCTTCTTTGGCAACACTTGACAATTCAGTAGAGTGTGAATTAGACTTTGTTTCATCTAAACAAAAAACTCCAAAGAAACAAAACCCCTAAAACACTAAATTTGATCAAAACAAAGTTCTACAGAGGCCCAGTTTCTGCATTCAGAAGTTGCATGGAGTTCTTGATTAAGAAATGTTTTTAACCAGTATCATGACATCAAAAAGGGAACAGTATGTATTATAGGGAAGATTAACGAGTTAAATTCAAATGTCACATAAGAACAAGATCCAAAACTTTGCTTCAGGAGCATTCAATTCAATGTTCTGATTCAACACTGAAAGAAGAGGACAGAAGTTCTTCTTCTACCCTGTTGCAGGCAAAGAAGCAACTTAAACTTTGACGGATAATTACATATATGTGTGGGTGAGTGAATGTCCAAAACCCAATTAGGAAGGTGATGACACATTAGGCTTCTGTACATTGATGATTTAGACTAGCAAAAACTGGGATTTGGGGCCAAATAAAAATTATTCTCCAAACCAAGAAGAAGGCACAGAGGAAAGATCCTAGAAATCAAAGCGCTGCATGGAGATGAAAGTCAGCGGAGGTTCAGGGACCTTGTCCAGTGCAACCAGTAGTGCTGCACATACCTGTATGGCAGCAACCATCCCACAGAGAAGAAAAGCTGAGACCTAGAAAACAATGCTGTGGGTTAGTGAATGACTATGCAAGGCAAATAATTGGGGTCAAAGCTCTAATTTTGTTGATTCATAATTACACCCATTATCCAAATCTATGAGAGGTCAACTATTGTGTCTTTTCCATGGCACACGCATCGTGGTTTTTTTCAATTTGGAAATAACTATGGGATAAATATTTATCAAAGTAAAATCATAGAAATTTTGTTCAAGACTTCTCATGATTTTGAGTGAAAGTTATAGAGTGTATGAATGCACTATAAAATGGGCAATCACCAAGCACATGAAGTTTAACAAGGGTGAGTGCTGGATTTTGCAATATATTTCTGTAGTTTTTCACTTGGTAGAATGGCAGTAACTGTCTATCTACCTGAAAAGCAGAAAAAATGTGATTGACAGGAAGAATTTGGGACACCTGTAATACGAGAAACACTTTGTTTAACTTCAAAGTAACATTTATACCATAATAAAGTACAATTATTTTCTCTAAAGAGATGGCTAACACAAACATCTTTATGTGCACCTAACTTCAAATTGAAGAAAATTGTTCTTCTTAAATGTCTGTATACACATACGCAGGCACGTTGCAAGAAGAGCCAGAGGCCACGAATGCAATTGCAAAGAGCAAGTTTTATTTTGGTTACCTCTCTACTGGGGGATCTCCGAAGTAGCACCTAAGCTTCCATGCAGAGGTAACACAGCGGGGATGCAAGCGCTGCAGTGATTCAGCCCTGCTGGAAGATCACTGGGCCAGCTGAGCTCACCTGTATTTCAAGGCTTCAGGCAGGCGCAGCCTCCCGCCCTTTCTCACAACAAAGCAGGAATCTCAGACATGGTGATAAGGTGTCTAGAGTTTCTCGCAGGCCTATGTTATCTAACACAGAGGTTCTACTCGTCAGGCACACAAGGTCAGTAAAACAATTAGTGTGATGTATGTGCTTTTTCTACAGACAGGTGCAAGTCACTTTGAGCGTATTTACATTTAACTAAACACCTCGCCAATCTTGCACAACATTCTCATACAATGACATTTAAACATTTTTTTTTTAATTGTTTCTCCTTTACAAATAGTATTTCAAAAGTTTGCCAGGGACTGAAAATGTAACTTAAAGAGGTGTTCGCAAAATTTGTTTCATGTTCCAAATAGTGGTATTAAGGCTACTAATAAAGTACAATTCTTCTCTGTGAATGACTGTTATAATTAGTTTTACTAAATATTACAGAACCATCCTAACTGATGTAGAACTCAACCCTGAAAAGCCTTTTCAGTCTGACACGTGATAAATAATTTTGGTTAAGATATTATGTTCTGTTTCAGTATTGATTTAAATATAACACCTTAATGCACATGCTTAATGCCACAAGATGCTTTGGATTTCTTTATTTTCAATTTAAAGCAATAAATGCATACGGTGATAGGGCATCTCCTATTGACTGAACTTGGGCTAGCCATCCAAATGTCCAACAGAAAATAGTGTGTGGGTAAATTTTCTCTAACTAATTTGGAAGGCATGCATGCTTTAACTAGAAACACAAAGGTGAATTAAGGCATAACTTCATTTGAAGAAGTGGTGGTAAGGGTTCTTCGCATTCTACTTCTGTCTTTTAGAAGACAATTTCAAAACCATTTCCTTTAGAGGACAGTTTCAAGATAATATCACTATTGTTACTGAGTTTTCATCAACTACATTTTCACACAATCATATGAACGTAGGTGCTCAAGAGTGTGTTTGAAGGGAAACTTTTTGTTGGCATCAAAACCAGGAAAGATGTAAGGACCAAAAAGCCAACTCTATGGAACAGCCTGAGGCCATGGTGTGATAGTAGTAGTTATTTCGCTTTCTGTAATGTAACTGTGTTTATCACATCCAAGGATATGTGTGTTTGTACACAACTTCATAAGCATCATGATCATTATAATTCACCTTCAAACAAATCCAGCTAATGTGTCAATCATAAAGCTTTGCCCTGCTTCAGCAGCAAATTATACTGATGAGATTGGTAGGTTCTGTGGCGAACTGAAAATACACTCGTTAAAACCATGGGAATTCTTTCAATTGATTATTAAAACTAAAAAAAACACCCTCAAATAGCTAATGTGAAACAACCGTACAGCACTGCAAAATAACAAGGATGACATTTACTTTAATTTATTACTCTAGTTGTTATCATTGCCAACATAATTTTACCAAAAATCCTAGGTTTTTAGATATATGTGCTGGTTAACTTAATAAAAAGCCATGATGCTAGAGCAACATTAGAAATAAAGAGCTGAATGTTCCAAAACTTTTTGCAGTGCAGACTTCGTGGGTAAAGGTGTTCATTCTTAGTTTCTAACACAGAGTTAAATTCTAAGCAAGGATGTTGCCTCGTTGAAGTGCAAGCAAACAAACAACACACAAGATTGCACAACTTTTTTTCAAGACCAAGCATTGCCTTAGGTGACAGATAACAATCGGAATACTTTTGGAAATAAATTTACACTATCAGGCTTCAAGGTAAAAAAATAACTTTATGACTTCTCCACGCTTAGCTGAGATGTTTAAATGTTAGATGCGGGAAAATAAAAAAGGCCTAGACAAAAACTAGGTGAAGTTGTTAACGTGGCAAATACCAATCAGCAGTTACAAAAAGTCCCCATGGAATGTGAAATGGTAGTGCAGAGGCAATGACAAAGGCCTTCCTTTTCCATAGTAAGTACTTATCTCTCTGGTCTTTATAGAAGATTCATCCACCCTCAAGCTTTTAAGGCCTTGCATTGCTCCAATAGAAGGAATAATCAGCTCTCACTCCCACCTCCTCTTCCTTCACTATGTTTGAAGTCCTTTCTATTGAAATAACCATTCAACACAAGTCCTGTTTCCTTGACAGTCCTGAAGCAAATAATGCATTTTGGTGAGCAGTATCACCTGCTACTCCACAGCTGAATTTTACAAAGAAAATGTCTTTAGCTGTTATACTTCACATAAACTTCTTTTGTTATTTAGGTGTACCCTGCTGGGTGAAAATATACACTGGATATGGCAGTAAACCAAATGGCACTTCACATGTTTATGTGGGGTTTTTGAACTCCCTAAATTACTTCACTCTCCAGAAGATACCAATACCACATACAACTTGGTTTCTCATTAAAAAACATTAATTTCTAATCATATTCAATTTTTCTTGCTCTGTGGATTGGAAAATCTGGAATTCTTTTTGGTAAACCTCTAATCTGATGGATAGGGCATTCCTCTGCTTTTCTGGAAGGGAGAGAGGAAAGGAAAGGAAAGGAAAGGAAAGGGAAAGGGGAAGGGAAAGGGAAAGAGATAGGGAAAAGGAAAGGAAGACACCAATTTTCTTATGAGGATAGACTGAGAGAGCTGCGTCTGCTCAGCCTGGAGAAGAAAAGGCTGAGAGGGGATCTCATCAATGTTTATAAATATCTCAAGGATAGATGTCAAGATGATGGGACCAGACTCCTTTTAGTTGTGCCCAATGATAGGATGAGGGGCAATGGGTGCAGACTGAAGCATGGGTGGTTCCATCTGAATATGAGGGAAAACATCTTTAATTTGAGGTGGACAGAGCACTGGAACAGGCTGCCCAGAGAGGTTGTGGAGTCTCCTTCTCTGGAGACGTTCAAAACCCACCTGGACACTTTCCTGGGCAATCTACTCTGGGTGTACCTGCTTTATCAGCTAGGTTGACTGAATGATCTCCAGAGGTCCCTCCCAATCCTAACCATTCTGTGATTCTGTGAACTCCATCCCTCCAGGCAGAAAAGAGAACAGATTATGGATTTAAAATAGGCTTCTCTTGTAGTCATATTTCAAAAGAAACCAATAGTATTACTGCATTGTTTGACCAATTAATGTTTAATGTTGGAGTGTTAGCCTTCAAGAGTTCAATGAGAATGATAACTCAGCATATCCAGCAATTTTTTTTTATCTGCTGGTCATCTTTAAATACGATAAAAGAATCAAAAGGTTGCAGGCAAGCTATGAATACTTATGTGTAGAACCTAAGACGGAATTAAAACAGCAATAGTTTCTGTACTGGGATGTTTCTGAAGCTAGACAGGATTAACTTGGATTTCAAAACTGCCGCTCTGGACACATGTCGATGTTCTACCCAGGTAATTCCTTAGGTCTCTAAATAGTTGAGCTGGATCTTACCCTAAGAGGTTTGCCCAAGACCAGCAGTAAGTTAGTGGCAGAGTTTGGATCACAGTTTAGAAATTGCTGATCACCTGCCTCATGATCAATCCATCAAATGAGGCTCAAGAGAAAAATGCATCTCCAGCTGTTACAGAACACATGCTGTTGTAAGAACTAAAAGAAACCAGCTGTCTATAGCCCCTGAGAAATTTGAATAGACCCACATTTTTCCACACAATCATGCTGTAATTACATGTCACCCCAGGTGTTCTCGATATGATTACTCCCTATAAAACTATAAGCAACAAACGAGACAGCCCATACAGCTGCAGGAAAACTAATGAAGCAGCAGGGTTTCTCTTTTTCTGTGTGTGCTAGTTTGGTGCTGTTTAAATAGACAATCTGTTCCCTGGGACTGCTGGGAGTGTCCTTATGGTCCCAGGCATCCAGGGACCACAGATGCTGATCTGCACTAACTGGAACATGGAATCAAGCTGCTTTTTGAGAAAGATATCTATCATAGATTTACTTTGAAAGCCACTCTGAAAGATACAAATGGTTTAAGAGGAAAACATGCCAAAATGAGACAACTGAAAGACACAGGGTATAAGATTTATATTATTTCCTGTAATTTCTGAGACATTAGCTTTTTTCTCTACACAATGAAGCATGAACACTTTTAAAATGTTATAGTTTATTGTATGTCTCTATATTCAATTTTGTTCTTAAGAGGCTTTGAACTGTCATATTCTGCTTCTCAAAAAGGTATCCTAAGGCCTAAATAGCTAGATATCTTGCAGGTGGTGTGGTGGTGGTCTGGGTTTTTTGTTAGTTTGTTGTTGTTTTGTTTGTTTTTCTTGTGTGTTTGTTTTTTTGTTTGTTTTTTTTTTTGTTTGTTTGTTTGTTTGTTTTCCTCTGTGTGTGTGTAAGAATTCTAACCAGAAAACAAGGACTTCATCTGCAAAATTTGGGAGCTAGAGAATAAATTAATTTGCATGTTTTTAAGGGGAGACTTGTTTTTCAAACCATACTAAGTGCCATTATGTAAGAAACAGTCATTTCCGTGGTAGAAAGACTGAGCCAGAGGTCTTTAGATACACTACCTACTTCCCGTTGCTGTATTTAAATAGAGACACTGAAGAGCTACTCATGCTTAGTTGGGGATTATGGTATCTGTGTTCTGCTGGTGAAATTGAGCCATGATGACTGAAGACTCAGTTGGCAGTGTGCTGAAATTGATCAGGAGTTACAAGAAAAAAGTTATATGAGGTAACTGTTCAGTGCATAGTGCCTTTTGGTAGAGGAAAAATCATGATTCAGTCCCTTTCTAGAACTTTACAGGGCATGGATGCAGACATTGTCAGAAAATGCAGCATAGGCAGTTTATATGGGATGAAGGCAACAAAGTCAGCATTTAGTGCTTTTCTGCAATGTTTTAACTAGTCAGCCAGTTTACTGAAGAAACCAACCTTCAGCATAAACTGAGGAGATGCCTTCACAGCTTTCAAGCTAAACATGAGCACTTCCATGAAGTTATAAGGATGTAGTATATTCATAGATCTGTAATTATGCAGATACTTTACTGTCCAAAATCTGGATTTCACCTTCTATGAAAAAAAATCACAATATATCTGACACACCAGAGGAGTTCTAGCTCCAGTCATACTTCCTAATGCAAATGCCTACTCTATCCTTCGGTGACAAAAAGAAAATGGGCAGTTTAAAGCTGTCCTTCCAGGGAAGAACTCCTAAAACACAGATGTATGGATGTAAATAAGTTTATGATAGACTGGTGATTCTTGCTATATTGGTGTACTCCAAGACCTCTTGTTTGTATTACTGAATCCACTAAAGCTTGTACTTGTGTAAGGGCACAATGAGGGCCAGGGACCTAAGGGGGAATCCTATGGGGTCTGTCGGGGCAGAGGCCGGCATTCAGGGCCTGTCCTACCCCCCAGCCAGGAGCACGGCAGCCCCAGCCCTGCGAATTGGGTACTTCCCTGGGGATGGGGACAAGCTAAGGCTGGGCTGGGACATGGGCCTATGGCTGGGCAGGGCAGGGGTGTGGGGAGATGGGGACCGGCCCTGCTGCTGTGTCATTGGGGTATGGGCTGATGGCCCTCAGGGCTGACATGGTGTCCTGGGCCATAGGAAGGGTGAGGGGAGCCCCACGAAGGCTGGGCAGGGCCAGGCAGGGCTGTTAGTGCACTCAGAGTCTTGACCATAATTGCAAACCACAATGGCAACATTCCTCTTTGTGACTTTGTTAAGTTTTGTTGCAATGATAGATACTTACTTTATTTTATTTTATTTTATTTTATTTTTTTTTTATTTTTTTTTTATTTTTTACCTGGAGAAGTTAGCAAAGATAAAATGCAGAAGAAGGACTTTGTCTTTAATTATGTAAATGTCTCATTTCAGTAATTAGACCAATGCAGTAATGTAAATAATATGAAGGATATTTACCTATTTTTTTTTCAAAGTTTTCAAGAATAGCTGAGACATTGTTAAGAGTTTGCATCAAAACAGTTAAAAAGGTTGACACTTAAGGATTTTTTTTGTGTCAGCAGAGCTTCCTGATTTACCACATGGTCATTTCCCATTTGTAGGAAATACCAGTAGGGGATTTTTTTTATCCTGTTAGCTTAGAGTAGTAGGATTATAAAAATCCTGATCTTGAATGTACTAAAAATTATTTTTTAACATTTTAGAGACCTGCGTGATAGTATTTGAACTATCACTGATATGCACCATATAAATAATTGCAGTAGGTGTCTTAACTCTGAAATTGATGCAAGTAATAAAAATGACTATCTTTTTAAATATAGGTTATTAAACTTTTGAAATCCTTTCCTTTACAAATCATTTTTATTTTTATATTAAACTATGGACTGGCACCTCAGTATGAAATATTTTAGTCTTCTTAATTTACCACAGTGATTAAAAAGGTAGCTGAATCACTATAATAGAGAGCTTCTACTGGAGAAATACTGTATTCCTAATTAGTTTCTGACCATATATTAGACATTTCGGCTCACAGAATTAGTTACTCACTGTATTTTATTATGCGGGCTATAAAAGGTATGACTTATATTTGATTTTGTAGTGAAAATTCTCCAGAAAAAGTATTTTGTCATTTGAAAATATTTCCATAACCGTGGAACTCATGTTGGAACTGCTTTATCAGACACCATTCAACCTTTATTCAAATTAACATCTATGGGTCTCTTTCCAACAAGCACTTCCTTTAATTTCTTTTTGTATTAAATACAACAAAATGTCTCTATTTCCAAATTTATCAAATTTGGAAGTTTATCGAATTCCTTTCAAAAATGAAAAAAAAGAATTTTTCTGATTTTCCTGAATACTTATTTTAAACTTTAAAGTGAATGAGACTAAACTAAAAGACACTCTGTAAAAATGAGTATGTTTAGATGTCTTTGATAAGCTTTTCACTAATACAACTTGATTTTTAACCTTAAGGGTTATGTGCTAAGTAAGTCTTAATCTTACTCTCAGTGTGAACTTTTTGAAACAAAAGTAAAAACTTTCCAGATTGCTAAGTGGTTCTATTCTTCATTAGAATACTCTAAAAATTAGTGAACATCCTTCATAATTCAGACCTTTTCTTGGTTGACTACCTCCTGTCTAGATTTATTTTTAAAAATAATTAAGTAGTATCTTGTTAATATATAGAGTATGATGCTGCTTATACTGGAATGTCAGTTTATCTGTTTGTGTGCCAACCTCCTTGTATGTTACCTAATCCTGATTAAAAATACTGTTTTGGTATAATACCACATCAAAACACTCAGAATATTGTTATCATATACAAATGTAGAGTATGTTTTCCTAGCGTCTCTGATATTTTGTACCCTTTGGCAATAAAATGTCTGATTTCACACTTAACATTTTTACTTCACTAGGCTTTCACTTCAGAATGTGTGAAATATGCATTGAATTAGACTTTAAAATATCTTCATTTCCAATTAAAATATTAACATTTTCCCACTTACAGTAACTCAAATCTATTTTTCATGCATTAGATAGTAACCCTTTGAGTTTTATTTCATATCCCTTTACTGAGTTTTTCATAAATTCGTGCCTGTCCAGATCCTGTGGTCCAAGACATCTTTCTTTTCACTCACTCTTTTTGTTCTAAAATAATCGTGTTTCAGTCTCACACAGATACAAATACTTTTAGTTGAAATCTAAAAACAAGCAACGAATGTCTTCCTTGTCTGCAGGTACATACTAAAGATTTGAAAAAAAAATAAGCATACTTGTAAAGTGACCAAGCATAAGACAAAAGTTCTTATTGAATTTGTTCAGATTCTCTGAGAAGTTTTTAAACTCAAGTAATGAAAAAAATCTGACTTAATCTGACTTGCAACTAAAGCTATGTATGATATTTTTTATGTAAAATTGCCAATTTATATTTTATGAAGGGGAGTGACACTAAGTTTATTGGGCAGTGATATTTTCTCTAAGAGTTTTTATACTAAAAAGTATTTTGAATATGAAATAGTAAGTCTGGTTTGAATTCTTCAGTATAAAGGTGCCCTGATTCAAAGGCTGAATGTACAATGTTATATGAGCATAACTTGCTTGGTATACAAAGCGGCCCTCTGAGCCTTCACAGTGATGTGTCACTAGTTATTTTTTACAGAACAAAGCCAGTTTGTCTTTTGAAATGTATTGTTTTCTTTGCCTGCCAATACTTTGAGGGAAAAAATGAAAGTGTCAGGTAGTTGGGAAAGCCTGACTTTAGTGGGTGAACAAATTCAGGGAAATTACATGAGCCTTTGGCCTTTTTAAACCAATGAAAGATGTATAAAGCCTTTTCTTCCATCCTTAGTCTTCACATCTGATTTGATTTGTGATTGCATAGCAGCAGAAGCAGGCAAGATAATGGCCTGTAGAACTGCTAGTTAGAACACGTTACAGGTTCATGGGACCAAAATAAATGTAGAGAAAGATAAGAAGACATAAAATGAGGACTCATCAGTTATGAGAATAACATAATAAATGGGTTATGCGTATCAATGCATATGCTTATGAATGTTTATGAACCAGACATAAGATATAGCTATTTAAATAGATCAGTGGGCCAGGGCAGCACGGGGGGAAATGTGTTCCTATAGTAACATTTCTAAAATAGATAAGGAAGTATTAATGTCATTCTGTAAGGAACTAATTTGAAATTAGCATATGAAGAGTGAACATCATATAGATATAAGAGGCTAAGAGGGTAACAGGTGTAGAGAAAGGCTTTGAGAGTATTGGAGGGAGGGGTTGTGAAAAAGGAATGTATAAAAAAGGCTTGTATTGACCTAATCAAACAATTCAAAACAAAACAACAAAAGGGTATATGAATTTTCTCCATTTATTAACGTAAGGAAAAAAAATGAAGTGGGGGATGATGACTTGAAGATAATAATTACCCAGAAGGAATAAGCATAAATTCGCTATGAAAAAGTCTGGGCCTGTAATTTGAATGGATTCTGACCTATATTAGCATGGGTTCTGAAAAATCTTCCAATAGTTTTCTTCTCATCGTTAGTCTTGTCATCATTAGTTACTCAACAATCAAGGCTTTCTCCTCCAATCTCAGATTTCCAAATTATTTTAAAATATGAACTGGAACATGTGCTGTGAATTTTTAGATTGCAAATGCAGTTGCGAGGATAAATTACATATTAGTACAACAATGATAGAAACTTCATTCTACAAGTACTGTAATTCTGTTTGAGCATATAGTGTGTGGGTGCAGGAATGTGTTGTGGAGATCAATGCTGTGGGAATGTGTTAATAAAGTAGGCTTGAGGCAAATAGAGATCCCATTATGTTTCCTGCAAAAAAAATGTCAGATTCCTGGAAACCTGGATTGGTTGCTTCTGCTATTGTAACCAAAGCAGAGATTTTTATAAAGCCTCTTGTAAGGGTGAGAAGAATTTTGTGGCATCACTCTTAATTTAGTTTCCCAGCCATAGTCAGGTTAACAGGACAAACTCTCCAGAAATGTCTCCAGGCTTTCCCTCCTAAGCTGTTTCCTTTCACTCCTCCCCTCCCTTTTGTGGCATCATCAGTTTCCTTCCCATCTACATTTTTCTATGACCATAAGACTGCCATTCAATCTATTGTTTATACTGCTTTAGTCCAAATGCAAAGTTCTTATCAAGTAGAGCTTTAGAAATTAATCAATTTTTTTTCCTGAAAAACACTGAGCTACTAGAAAGCTGAATGAAGAGCAACCAGAAAAAAAGCCAGAACTAAGTGTCCAGACAGGCTACTGAAAATGAGGCAATATAAGAACTGCACTTTTGAAATTCTAGCATAAAATTCCTTCCAGTTGCTTGCTAACAAACTCATTGCTTTGTCATGAACTCAAACATAACCACGTGGGACAATTTAAATACAATGCTCAACAGAAACCATTAAGAGTCCAAGTAAGAAGAAAGAATTTCCAAGATGGTATTTGGGTAGGATTACTAAAAAGTAATGAGTACAAGATGCAAAAAGCGTGTGCAATGATTTCAATAGTAATAACAAAAGATCATTTTCATTTAAAAACAATTCCTTTCACTCAGAATTGGAGCTTGCTTTCTTGTTGGTGACACCTCGCTTACAGTGACCTCATTTTGGCTCTCTGTCAGCAATAGACTGCTGTTCTGACCTATCTGTTGCCTACTGATTGTGTGAATCTTCCAGTCAATTCTAAACTACATACAGTTGCAACATCTAAGCATGAACCAAAACCAGATTGTGTGGTCTGAAAGAGATGAGCATGCAGAAGATTATGGCAGAGGTTACTTCCTGTCCATCTCTGGTTTCCAGTTGAAAAACAACAACAATTAAAAAGGTCCCTGAAAGTCTCCAGACTTTTGCCTCAAATTGGAGCCAGACCATGCTCACGTAAATATCCAGTAAAGATAAGACAACTGGAATAAGCATCAGCTAGCACTAGAAAATCATTTTGGGCGGTGGAAGGGAGTGTGGAATGTGAGAACATCTGGTTCATTATCTGTTTAAGGACTACTCAGTATAAAATAAATAACAAATAACAGGGAAAGTGATTAATTGAACACAGAGATACACAAACCTGGGGAGCAGGTGATAACAGAGAAAATAACAAAGAGCGGAACTCTTCACCTGCTGATTGATGGCCTATTAAGAAAACACTGAGGCACAGCCTTGAAGAGAGTTGACATGAACTTTGTAACTGATAAGAAGGGGGAAAGAAGACTAGCATGAATATTTTGGGATGCTTGAGGGGTCCCTGTTGGACTTTGCAACACTTATAATGAGGTACCAGAAGAGGCTTGTGAAATGGTGCAAAATCTGTTACTGGGCTCTTGAAGAGGAGGGTGAGAGGCGGGGAAAGGGAGAGTCAGGGCAGATCAGGGAGGAACAAGTATGAGAAAACAGGGAGGAGGAAGCATATAAGGGGCTGGTCACAGGTAAAAGACACCAGGCAGTGTACTTGTATAACTGAGCCCTGTACCTGATCACTGCGGTCTATCTTCTCATCAAATCCTTTCTTAAATATCTTTCTGTGTAATTTATCCCATCTGTGAGTGCTGCAAATTTTGTGTCAGCAACTGTGGGGACCAGAATGTATATTTTCCTCTAGTGATTTTAACCCAATCTATGTGTATGTGTCATTCAGCAGCAAATTTCAACTGGGACTAGCAGACAAGTAAGAGGAAAACCTGTTTCTGATAAGACTGAGTAGCTAAGGGTGACCACAGTCCAGGCGTGGATATTAAGTAGGCTGAGAGCCCACAATGATACATGAGATCAATGAGTATTGTGATTCAATGTGTGCTTGTGATTCAAATGTGTGAGCACATGCATCTGTTTGCCAGTGAACATCATGCTAGACTAGCCAGCAAGTGGGATGATACCTGTGTACTGGGTATGAAGGCCCAGGACCTGAGCAGTTTTATTATGCTGTGATCCTGTGCTGATATTAGAGGGATCCACAAATATGGGTGTGCTTGTTACTCTAGAGAGTGCAGGTGTGTGCTTTCACTAATGAATCTCAATTCTGATCAGGCAGAGAGGAGGATCAGAACTTTGCCACCTGTACATAAGTTTTAGGAGAGCGCCTGTGTGGGTGTTAGACACATCTCTCTTTGGCCCTAGATGTGGCCAGCTGTTTTAGTGTCCACTGTGTGTTCCCCTCTGCGATACACATTTAGCCTCCTCACTGGGCAATCCTTCAAATGAGAAAACAGCAGCCATGTCCATTCACCTGGGACAGAGACCCCAGGTCTCAGGGTACACTATTGTGGCACACGGTGGCTTTATAACATCCCTTCACAGACAGAGCCCCTCAGCATGTTAAGCTGCTTTTTAAGGCTTTTACATAGATTTTAGCACTCTGAAGCTCTCCGAACTTCAACATGAGAATTTCTTTCTAAATGCCATTAAAACTCACAGTAACTGGAAGCTATTGTTGACAATAGCATGGAATTCTGTCCTGCTGTACATGGCTATGTTAGAATAAAATAAATCATACCCTACCAGTATAAATCATACCCTACAGGTATGAATCATACCCTACCAAGTTTGGGGTTTTTTGTGTGTGTGTGTTTGTGTGGGGTTTTTTGTGTGCGTGTGTTGTGTGCTTTTTTTTCAATTTTTTTTCCCCACTGTTAACTATGAAGGGAGTCTGAAGTGATTGTTTCAGACATGAACATTTCTACTCTAGATGTCTGGTTTTGATTAGATGTATCCCACTGTCACCAAATAAATTCTGCCCTTGCAGCTCTCTCAAGGTTGAACGAGGGAAGAAAAACACACCAAATGATGTGTTTGCAAGCTTAGTATTATACTATAATACGAAACAGTAAAAACTGCTAAGCAAATAATCGTCTGAGAACTACAGGTGTATTTTAAGAATTCTTAAGTACTACACATTTTTATAATAAATAAAAATAGGAAGCAGTTTACTAGAATGAAGCTGTATATCACATATTAACCATGTTTTTATGTGGTGTAAATTTTTAATAATAGGACTCTCCTAGTGCTTGAAATTTTCTTTTGCTGTATCTGTAATTGATATGCAAGTACAGTCATTTTCACTTTACACACTAACTAGAACAATATTATTCTATTTACTGATGTAGTTCCCTGCCTCATTATATATTCACATGTAGGTCGTCCTTGTCATTATATCAGATCTAGTTGTATATTTGACTTCCACCTGAGTCAAGACCTGCAGAGCAGAGGAACTGCATGTTGTCTTTGACCTAATCCTTTTACTGAACTTTATGTGATTAATTAATAGATCTAAATAGATTAAAGGCCCATAAGCTTTCTCAGAGCTGTAATAGATTGGTTAATACAGTGATCTGAAAAAGCCTTTGCCAAATATTGTTTAAATTTAAAATGGGAGTAACAACTAAAAAAGAAGTTCTGATGCAAGAGAAGATTTCTCACATATCCGGCTTACCTGAACACTTACAGAGGCCAAACTTATCTGAAGATCTCAGGTGCGGAAGTTTGGTTTCAGCTAAGTTTGAGTTCAGTTTTAGGAAATGTGTCCCTTTGTAAAGTTAACAAAAATCTTTCTGTTTGCACCTGTGACTGGAGCTTGATCAAACCAGTTTGACAGCTCAGCAGGAGGGCAGGGATAGACTTCAAAGCATTTAGTTTTCTGCATTGTCTCAGGTATTTGCTGGAACAGCTGCTGTCAACTCATTGTCTCCCTTCTTCTGTATATGTTGTCAGCTTCTGCTTGAGTTAACCCCTTAGATTCATCAATTAAACAATACCAAATAACTAACAGATGGAACATACAATATGTATGAATTATTATACAGTTCTACCTCCTTTAGGCTTTCTCTACTGAAAAAAAACAGCATAAAGTTTTCATAATACATAATCTTCTAATGCTCTAGGAGTTTGTGGTCTGGTTTTGACTTATGGCTGAATTTTTATCATTATGTGGCATTCAAGAAAAGAAAAGAAAAGGAAACATAATCTAAACAAAAATCTATAGTGCAGAAATGAAACAATTCTTATTACAGTTTCAAAAATTGTTTTGTCTTATGCTGTGATAGTCAGATCATACAGGTTCAAACGGGTTGGGTCAGGTCAACACTTGAATGAAAATCCTCCAAGCTGAGGTGAAAATTACATGAAATAGATGTGAAAGGTGAGTTATGAAACCAGCATCTGTGCTGAAGGGCACATCACCAGAATAGTAAAATAAAATGAAGGGAATACATCCTCCTTGTGCATATTTTTTTTTTTTAACCAGCAGCTCACTCTATTACTTTAAGAAATATCTAAATTATTTTTTAAAACGTCCTGTAGCAATATTGCCTCATTGCTAAAATGAAGTCCTGCTGGGGTAATTAGAAATCATGCTTTGCTGGAGATGTTTGGAAGAAGTTTCCATGAAGAAAAACTAAATACAGTTATTCTAACCAGAGGTACCATATCCCTGAACTGTCCTCTCTTGAAAGTTTTTGTTTGCATGGTCAAAACCACTGTGGAGTATTTTCCTCAAAGTCTCAATCTCCTTGCAACACATTTCAGCAGAGGAAGTAGGAGACTGAAGGAGGAAATGCTTCCGTCATTGCTACAGGCTTCTGAAACACAAACACTCTTTCATGTAAAGGGTTTTAGTAGTCTCTTGACTACACTTAGTGGAGTATTGCATAATATAAGTAATATTAATATATTAGCGAGTGGCTTGTAAGATTTAAAGATGAGGGCTTTCAGGATGAGACCCTTTTTTGTTTCCTGAAATCACGATGTTTACATTTTTTATAAATTTACTTCTATGTTAGAGTGCCATAAGTACAAAAATGCAGAAATAGAAGTATTTTGAAAATTATGCTTCATGAAAATAAAAATGTTTAAACAGCCTTCTCTTGCATCCACAAACCTTACCAAATTTAATATCATTTTAGATTTCCAAATGCAGGAGCATCATCCAGTAAATATTAAGTCATGCTATCTGCCTGTCATTTTCACTTGTCTAGCTTGTACCACTCTTTCAAAATTTTCCAGTAAAACAGAAGGTAACAGAGATTGAAGAGGAGTGGCGTTTGACAGGCAAACTTAAACTCTTAAAAATTAATTCCTTTTGTAACTTAGTCGAAAGTGTACCTTAAAGCTTATATGGAATTCATTCTGTAGGCAAATTATAGATCCAGCTAACATAATTTTTTTCATTCATTCACTGTTTTCATTTCTTTGTTGTGCGGGGTTTTTTTGGTTGGTTTTTTTTTGTCCTGTTTTGTATTTTTATTTTTTTAAACTTCCTTCTGTCCCACTCCTGTAGTCAAACTATGCCTAAAGAGCAGTTCGAAATCCAGTGGAAGCACTTGGAGATATTGCCAGAGCTATGGCTGTAGTGTCACTAATATTTTGATGTTTCAATGACTACTGCTCAAGGTATGAGAAGTGAATAAGAAACAGGAATATATTTCAGTGATGGAGGATGGCAGTGGTATATCTTTCAAAAAGAGGTTCCAGACAATTTTACAATTTTGGATTCTCAAGTTTTATTCTGTCTTGTCTGGTTTATTCCCTGAAGTTTATAAATAATAAAACAGGAAAAGGGCAACTTCTTACATACAGAATGTGTCATTAGCTGTGGCCTGTCAGTGGTATTCTTGATTGTGTCTGTTTTGTCTCTGATGTTTTGGTTTTTTAGTAATGGTACTTCAGTGCTGTTCAGGTTGTTGCTTTTGATTTAAAATTGTGTGTTGTACAGAGGTGGGCATTAGTTATCTCAGACATTCTGTTTCTTCCTTCATAACTAACTTCATGAGGAAAATACAGTTAGCACTCTGTACGTTTAGGTGTGTAAGACCAGCTCATATCAGCTAACTTCAGACAGCTAAACTTTAATCTTAGACCACATAGGCCAGTAGACCATCATTAATCATTTACTCTATGTATAACATAGGTAGCACTTTCTGAGCATCTAACATTCAAGCAGATTAATTTCTCTTATCAATTTTACTAGTTCTGTGCATATTCTTGAGCTCAGATCATTTCTTGATCATTTGCTTATCAAAGATACAGGGTAGTTTTTTACTGCAACCAATATGCTATACGCTAGTTTAGTGGGCCATAATTTTTCTCGTTTCTTTTAAAGAAAAACAAAATCTTATAGGTAATTCTCTGTTCATACTCATAAGATATGAAGTTGATATGTTGATAAATAAGTGGTATCACTTCCATATTATCCTTAATCTTTGAAGGAAGAATAAAATATTATTTTTGTATTCACAAAATCTCAGAAAAAACAACAAGGTTTCCTGAAAATCAAATGTAATACAGTTTAAAACAAAACGAAACACAAAGTTACTTTTATTGTTAAGTTAAAAAAGACAAGAGCAAACTGGAAACTTGTTTTTAAACATCAAATACTCTAAAAAAATAGATTAACGGATTAAACCTAGTCACCATTTCTGAGAAGTATATCTGGATCAAGAGATTAGTATGTCAGAGAAGGCACATCATGTCATATTAGAAACATGAATTAGAAGAATTTCCTTCATTTCACTTGTCAAATTCAAGAGTTAGGTACTAAGAGATAATGGCAAGACATATAAGCTTAAATTGTCTAAAGTCTTGTCACAGGAGACCACTATTACATCTATGATAGAAACCATTTGGCAATTTCAAACAACTCTGATTATATCTACCAGACGCGTGATGTGATTCATTGTATTACATCCCTGCTGCCAATGGTGATGGCATTTTTTTATTCACATTTATAAATACTAGAAGTTCCTGTCTCTTTGCTAAATTACATGTGTCAGACAATGTGTTATTTTGACGTAGTGACGTTTACTATGAATTGACCACATTCCTATTAAAATATAGGAACGTTCTAGCATTCTTAGACTGGTGTGAAAAGGAAAACAGGGAGAAAATCCAGACCCCTAGCCTCCCAGAAGGCTAGAATAAATGCGTGCAGCGAAGAAGTTGTCTAGTAAAGAAAGTTGAGAAGTTTGTGGGAAGTTTGCAGAGGAAATATTTATTTCATAAATACAACCAATCACTTAAGGCAATTTAACATGGGAGATAGAACAGTACAACCACATATGAGTATTTCACCTACATACATATACTGGCCTAGAGTAGAAACAGAATAGCACATGAACAATAGCTATGAATTTCCAAACTACACTGGCTTTGTTTGCCATTTAATGGTCTAAGTTCTTTAATATTAAGTTGTTGTTTTTACAATATTACATCTTACAGGTAATGATTTGTTGATTTGTGGCTCATTTTCAAAAATGTTCAAATACTTAATGCAAAATAGCACTGCCTCATTGATATTTAAATATTTAATTAACGGGGAAGCTGTTTCCTATTTTAAGTCTCTTTACTATCTAAAGATAATTTTGCTACAATTTGCAGGATTATTGTCTTGAGAAAATAAGGAATCAATAACATGGACTCAAAATTGTACTTGTAGTCCTATGATATTCACATTTTAAACCCCTGAATATTAAAAAAATAGTTTATAGAAAATGAATTATTTTGAAATTGAAGAATAAAGAGTGCATCTCACTTCACAAACTTTATTCATCCATGTAAAAAAAATGCATAAGCTAGGATTGAAAGCCTGAGGGTAGAAACTCTGATCAAAGACAGCACAACCGAATTATTGCAGGCTTGAAGATTATATGTGATAATAATAAAATTAAGCAAACCTGATATGACAAAGTAAAAGTATTGTATTTATTTGTAAATATCTCTCTGAGGGAGTGTAAGAGCTGAAATTTTACGTTTACTAAAGCAGGGGTATCAAACTCATTTTCACTGGGGGCCACATCAACCTTGTGGTTGCCTTCAAAGGACCGAATATAATTTTAGGACTGTGTAAATGTAACTACTCCTATATTTATTGAGTCCTAAAATTACATTCTGCCCTTTGTAGCCAACTGCGAGGCTGATGTGGCCACTGGTAATAATGAGTTTGACACCCCTGTGCTAAAGTGTCTGCATAGGAGCTGGGTATCCATTCAGTGTGTTTAAAGGCAGACAGTAGAAAGTCCTGGACATTTTTTTCTCCTGTACAGACAAAAGTAAATGTCTTATGACAAAGACTGGTTGCAGAGATCAGATTTTTTTTGAAAAAAACATGCACTGACAAAATGACCATGCATGTCACTCAGCATGAGTAGTATTGTCTTAATGCATGGGCCTGCACTGCCAAAGACCCAGCTCTTGACATTGAATGGCTATCTACCATCAGCAGGCAATAGATACTGATTAGGTTTCGTCTATTGCGCATATGATGTGGAATTATTCTATACACATTAATGCCAAAAAATTCTACAGACTGGTTGAACATAGAGGCTGTTTGGGTGTTGTCTCTACCAATAAGTCAAACAGACCTGGCATCGTGGTTTGGTTGCGGGGTAACAATAAAACCATGGCAGATGTATTGTTAACCCCCTCTTCCCCCACTTCCCCCTCAGCCCCTCCCTCTCCCCCCTTCCCACTAAGGAGAGGCAATTGGGAGGGAAAGAAGGACAGAGAGAAGAGAGTTGGAAAAATTCAAAATGTTTTACTAATGCTATCAATAAAAATAGATAAAATAATACAAAATATACAAAACTGATCTTGAAAGTCTCAGCAACTGCTCTGGCAGATGTAGGGCTGGCACCCAAAGTCCTGGACTGGACTCTGTGGCCAACCAGAAATGGATTCAGTCTGTCACTAGGCCTCAGTTTGCAGGGACAACTCACAAGGTCCTCTCCCAATGTCTGCCATAAGGAAAAAGGGGCAAGATCCTCGTGATCTCCCACTTTTATATGAAGTATCAGGTGAATGGGATGGAATATTTTTGTTGGTCAGTTTTTGGTCACCTGTTTCAGTTCACTGCTCTCGCAGGATGTGCATCGCATCCATCCTTATCAATGACCTCGCATTCCGTTGCTATGTCTACCAAAACACGCATCTAACTTTCAGGAAAACTGCAGTTAGTAAGAAAACTTTAGCTGACAGGGAAATTCACCAAAAGAGAATCTTGTTTTTAACAAAACCAGGACACCTGGGAACCTTTACCAGCATCAGAATTCAGAGACCTGTTAGGTCATACATTTCAGGGCACAATATAATCTAAATACAGCAGTTTTCACTGTGTTCTCAAAATCACATAGTGGTTAAGGGTGGAAGGTTGCTAGTACATCTTCTGTTATTAGGTATCCCTTGAATTTAATAGGTGTCCATTGAATTTAATCACTTGTTAGTAAGATCCATCAAAAAAGCCTCCGTTGGTTGTACTTTTGGCTTAATTCAGTTACTGTCACACTAATGTTTAGTGCCATGTGAAGTGACTCAGAGTAACTAAGACAAATGGCACAGGACTGGGAGATATGACAAAAGACCTATGGAGGACACGTTTTCTGCCATGGCAAATTTCTTATGAAAATTCTCCAACTAATTTGCCTTGAGGTAAACAAGTTTAATGCATTAGGTGTTAATTCTAGAGTCAAACAAAGAGACTCTGGAATTATTTTTAAAGACTTGATGTTTTCGTAGGAACTTCATATCTAAAAAGCCAGAAGTTTGTCTTCACTTGGCAGAGTGCCTGTGTCGATTGTTTGTTCAGCATCTTCAGTTAAAGGTCACCTATCGTTTGAGAAGAATAATCACTGAAAAGTACGAATAATACTATTCACAAAAGAAGAGTTAATTTAACCAAACTGAATAACAATTATTCTTCAGAACGGGGAAGTTGATGGAAGGAATTTGATGATCCTGCAGATCAAGGTAGTAGTGGAAAGTGACATCTGCTAATCTTCATTTTTCCCACTTCTTTTATTCCTGATGACTGGAAAAAAAAAATAAAAAACATCACTTCCTATCCACCATGGAAAGTTTTCAGTTGGGTCAGTAAGTGGAGATGAAAGGAAATGGCAGATCAGTTGGATCAGCTCAAGGCAACCCAAAGTGACACCTTACACAGGAGAGGTGTCTCGTCATTTAACAGAGAAATCTCAGAGATCTCATAGTTGGGATATGTTTCTTGCAGAAATTCATGAAACACTACTAGACATAGTAGTGTTCTGCCATTTATCTCAACTCACTGACCCAGCTCCCCATGAGGGATGAAAGCCTTTTTATTGGCAAGGAAAATGAAGTAGGGAACAAAGTAATGAATTTAATATATCTTTATCTTATTAAGGTTATCTTAAGTAATTGCAGTGGTTGTTGTTTACACCTGAAAAACAGTAAGTGTTCATACCTAAAACACATTTTAATAAATTTTATTTTTTATGTTGACAATATATCAAAAGCTTCTATGTTTCCCTTTTACTTCAATTCTCACTTCTGTTTTATTAAAAGAATTAAAAAAAAGAGAAATTAATTACAACAGTAGGATAAGATTAAATACATGGTTCAATAAATGGTATATTAACAGTGTTTTCTGTCAGAATTATTTACTTTGATCAATGTTACTGCTCAAGCAATTTGCTTGTAAATGATTGACATTTATACAAGAAAATCATTATTTAGTTCAACTATTTTGGAGCAGTGGAAAATAACGTGGTATTTTTTTTTCTATAGCAGATTAGACCTCTAATTGTAAATGCTAAAAGTTGCTGAAACAGTTTTAAAAGTCTAGAAAATATGATGGTGTATCCAAATACTTTAAAAGGTATTATCCTTTGTGGACCCAGTTATTCCCAGCTGTACAAGCTGGAAAAAAATACCTATACAATGTTGTGTATCCCTTGCTGAAATGAACTGTCAAGCACACATCAGGGGACAGGAGATGTTAAAGACCACTGTGCTTCAAATGTCAAAGAAATTCAACCTTTCCGACAGTTTGAAACCATCTGTTGACAACCAAGTAGGATACTGCATGTCAAGTGAGTTAGATTTCTGCTTTGTAGAATAAGACTTTGGTCTCAATACTGTCCTCACTACTTGTGAATGTTAGGTTTAAATTTAATTTAAATAAGATCTACTACATGTTGCACTTTGTCATTCCAAAGTCAAGTGCATCTTGTGGAGAATTCTTCAGGTGAAAGAAGGAAAATAAAACAAAAACAATCCACACAGAAATGTTTAAACTGCACATACTGCCTTTACTTGAAAAGAAGACCTAAAGGAGAATTTACCCATGTAAGGTAAGTACAACTCTGAATGATACTAATTGACAGTAAATGCTGAAACAAATTTTATTGGAGGAAGGAAAATCTAACTTATATTAGACAAATATCTATGATTTTGGTTATTGACCATAACAAAAATACTTGTAGTGAATAGTCATTAATATACGTAAGAGTGAAAAAGCAAGATTGTTACATAGATTTCAATGGTATGTTCATATAAGTGTCTACTGCTAGGTATGAAAATATGTGCAAAATATAGCAAACTTTATGCGCACAGATGTCAAGGTCATGGTGCAGCAAATATAAAATCTGATTGTTAAATTATGCATCTGGTGCCCAGAGAGTTGCATTCAAATCTGAATTTGTCTGTAGGAGTTTCAGAAATAGGCACTAAGCTCAAATGTGTCTGTATAATACTGTGCTGAGAATTCTAAAGCAGTAAAAATACACAGAGCAGGAAAAGGAAATGCAGGGGAAAAATGCAACAAACCAAAATAAACAAAAAACAAACAAAACCCCCAAGCTTCTCAGTAGTCCTGTGTTTAAGATTAATTTAAAAATATTTTAATAGTAGTTTAAGTTGGTGATTTTATTTTCTTTAGAATTATATATATCCATTATAAATCCTTATTTGAAGGATGGAAATTAACAGCATTTCATTTTTAGATGGCAGATCAGCTGAGATTCTGGACCTATATAAAAATTCTTAACAAATGATAATAAAAATAAAAGCCGGAAAGTTGTATTCCTTATCATGAAACTAGGCAATTAGGAAAGCTAAGGCCTCCTTAGAGTTAAACCTGGCAAGAGGGGTCAAGGACAACAGAAAGAGGTTTTTCAAGACCATGGCAGATAAAACTAACACCAGAGGCAATGTAGGCCCACTGATAAATGGCGTGGGTACCCTGGTGACAGAAGATACAGAGAAGGCAGAGTTACTGAATGCCTTCTTTGTCTCTGTCTACTTTACCAGAGGCTGTCCTGAAGAACCCTGCACCCCTGAGGCCCCAGAGGAAGGCAGGACAGTGGAGGAGTTTGCCTTAGTTGATGAGGACAGGGTTAGGGAGCAATTAAGCAATCTGGACATCCACAAATCCATGGGTCCAGATGGGGTGCACCCACAGATGCTGAGGGAGCTGGCTGAAGTCTTTGCTGGACCACTCTCCATCATCTTTGCCAAGTCGTGGGAAACAGGGGAGGTGCCTGAGGACTGGAGGAAAGCAAATGTCACTCCAGTCTTCAAAAAGGGCAAGAAGGAGGACCCGGGTAACTATAGACCGGTCAGCCTCACCTCCATCCTTGAGAAAGTGATGGAACAGCTTATCCTTGGTGCCATCTCAAGGCGTATCAAGGATAAGAGGGCCATTAGGGGCAGTCAACATGGCTTTACCAAGGGGAAGTCATGCTTGACCAACCTCATAGCCTTTTATGAAGACATAACGAGGTGGATAGATGATGGCAGAGCAGTGGATGTGGTCCACCTTGACTTCAGCAAAGCATTTGACACAGTCTCCCATAGCATCCTCACAGCTAAACTGAGGAAGTGTGGACTGGATGATCGGGTAGTGAAGTGGACTGTGAACTGGCTGAAGGAAAGAAGCCAGAGAGTCATGGTCAATGGAGTGGAGTCTGGATGGAGGCCTGTATCTAGTGGAGTGCCTCAAGGGTCAGTACTGGGGCCAGTATTGTTCAATATATTCATCAGTGACTTAGATGAGGGAATTTGAGTGTACTATCAGCAAGTTTGCTGATGACACCAAGCTGGGAGGAGTGGCTGACACACCAGAGGGCTGTGCTGCCATCCAGTGAGATCTGGACAGGCTAGAGAGTTGGGAGGGGAAAAATTTAATGAAGTATAACAAGGGCAAACGTAGAGTCTTACATCTGGGCAGGAACAACCCCAGGTTCCAGTATAGATTGGGAATGACCTATTAAAGAGCAGTGTAGGGGAAAGGGACCGGGGGGTCCTGGTAGCCAGCAGGATGACCATGAGCCAGCACCATGCCCTTGTGGCCAAGAAGGCCAATGACATCCTGGGGTGTATTGGAAGGGGTGTGGTTAGTAGGTCAAGAGAGGTTCTCTTTCCCCTCTACTCTGCTCTGGTGAGACCACATCTGGAATATTGTGTCCAGTTCTGGGCCTCTCAGTTCAAGAAGGACAGGGAACTGCTGGAGAGAGTCCAGCGTAGGGCAACAAAGATGGTTAAGGGAGTGGAGCATCTCCCTTATGAGGGAGCTGAGTCTCTTTAATTTGGAGAATTGGAAACTGAGGGGTGACCTCATTGATGTTTATAAATACGTAAAGCGTGAGTGTCACAAGGATGGAGCCAGGCTCTTCTCAGTGACAACCAACAGTAAGACAAGGGGTAATGGGTTCAAGCTGGAACACAAGAGGTTCCACTTAAATTTGAGAAGAAACTTCTCAGTGAGGGTAACAGAGCACTGGAACAGGCTGCCCAGTGAGACCGTGGAGTCTCCTTCTCTGGAGACATTCAAAACTCTCCTGGACGCCTTCCTGAGTAACCTCATCTAGGTGGTCCTGCTCCGGCAGGGGGATTGGACTAGATGATATTTTGAGGTCCCATTCCAATCCCTAACATTCTGTGATTCTGTGAAACTGAGTGATACTTGATACATGTAGTGAAGAATCCTAGCTAATATGACACAGCCACCAGTGGTAAAAAGATTGGGTAGAATATATTGTGTTATTAGAAATTTGTCCATCAGTGGATTGGACCGACCAGATTTATCATTTTAGCAGCCCTGTGAATTACTTTGCAAGATACACAGAATGACTCAGATATTATAAAAATCTCATAAATTGAAGTTCCAGTCAGAAATGGAATGTGGTAGGACATTGATTTTTAGATAACATTAAGGGTAAGAGGAGAAAAACAATCTCTCTCCCTCCTATTTTCTGGTTTAATGGATAGACATGAGTCTTAGGCCAGAGACCAGTAGTGGAATAAAGGGCAGTAAAGTCAGCACTTTCCCAGGTGGAAGGATTTTAGCAAAATAAATGACCTGTATTTTACAAAACAGTTTTAGGTAATTCCTAAATGAGTTAAATTAATAAAACTGCAGCTTGATTAAACTAAGTTCTTTACATCTGACCTTCTTCCTACTTGGTCAGGATATTATTGAACTGCTGACTTAAAAAAGAAAATCAACAAGAAAGAAGCTTTTGTGTTCTGAAAACCTGATTTTTTTTCTTCTTCAAGATGATATAATTTAGCTCAGAAAAAAAAAAAAAAAGGTTTCTCAGGTCTGTGCATCCCTGAATCAGATTTCTCCACTCTGACATTCATTTTAAAGACCAGTTGAGGTGAATATTATATCTGCCTATAGATGGAATACTTCATGCAAGAATTCCTCAGATGTGAGTACACTGGGGAGATAGGAAGGTATGTAACTCTGAATATATACCACACAATCCAGTAATGTAGAACTCCCAAAGCAAACACTAGCACTCAAGAAGATGAATTGGATTTTGAAGAAGATACTCTCTGGTGTATTTCATAACAAAAACAAACAAACAAACAAACAAAAAACAAACAAAAAACCCCACCTTATGCATTTGCTTCCAGAGAAATTTAAATTTCTCTGTTTTCTACTCTCTCACAGTTTGAAGAAATCTCACAAGTGAAAACAAATATGAGATGTTTCCATTGTTATCTTCTTTTTTTTTTTTTAAATCTCAGTCTCTAGGTAGAGAAGACAATATTTTTAATAACTCAGAAAAATTTGGTTTTTGTCTACTCGTGGCTTAGTAGTTTGTACCTACAAGTCTTGTAATGAAAAATACTGTCATGTAGCCAACTTTGTCACAACAGTTACATAGCTGTTTATGTGATGTGTTCCTCCCATTTGCCAGCATACATTTAGACCCACATGTATTAGCCGCATGAATAAAAACAAAGTGGAAAATGGAAAATACCTTTTTATATTCTCAACAACTGAATGAGAAGATACAAACAAAAAAAGGCATTTAGCCACACTGCACTTGTAGTCATAGCTCCAGTAAGAATTTCTAAGTGCCAACAATCCACGCAAAAAGTTTCCATCAGAACAAGTAAATACTAGAAAAAACATGGTTTTTATGATACTACACTGGGCTGTTACACTACTTGGAAGAACTATATTGTTTTCAAAGTTTAAAAGATACTATTTTCTCACAAAAAAACCATGGTTTGTAGATCTTCTTCACCTTAATCTAGAAGAATATAACAAATAAATGCATAAAATGTGTTTCTGTTTATTTAAAAATCAATTTCAGTGAGCTTGTTTTCCTGTCTTTTTAAAACAAACAAAAAACTCAAGAATTTTCTGAATGAACATTCAAGTAAATTATATTAACACAAAACAGACAGAAAAATAAGACAATATCCATGCTTTCTTGCATGGATATTTAATTTGAAAAAAAGCTGAATTAACTGTCGAAAAGTATTATTTAAGTTAATGGCATTTTATTAGCTCTTTTACACAAAGTAGCATACAGTATTTTGTCAAGTAAGTTAGATTTAGAGTTATTTCTCGGTACTTCACATTTATTTCAGTCCAGTTCTTGGTTTTCTTAAATAACAGGTCTCAAAGATGACGATATTATCAATAAACATACAGTCCAGACAACTTGCAGTAAATTGCTCAAAATAAATAATAGATTGGATGGGGAGCACTTTGCTTTTGTATCACAGAAATTATTCAGCCTTTGTTTGGTTTTGCACAGTTACTGAAAATATTTGTAATTTTAGGGCTGTATTATTTTGAAGAAATGGACCGAAAAACAGTTAAAGGAAAGCGTGTTGTCTCTGCTAGTTACTTTCCTGACAAAATATAGTGCACTACTTTCTAATAATAAAGGAATAAAAGTGCCCCCTAATAAATACTATATTTTGCAAATAAATGCCTTGTTTTTAAAACGCGGTACAAGATTGTGTGTTTGGAGATTTACAAACAATTTAATACAATTTATTGTTTTTTTAGTTTATCTTTTAGTACACTGTGTAGGTTATATAAAGCGTAAATTCTCTATAAATTCTATAAGTAGAAAAGTAGGTATAATCAGTTTCTAGAAAAATTCTTATTTTGATTATCTAGCACTTGCTGTCTCTTATTTGTTGCATTAGTCTTCTTCAACGTCATTATATAAACTAAGATGGATTTATTGGAAACTATACTTCTAAGAGGATTCATCTTAGATCTTCATTTACAATCTTCCATGACAATAACTTTTGCAGTGTGATTTTTTTCTTGGACATCTACCTGTATTACTTTATTTAAAAATACTTCCATTATCCATACATAAACTTTATCTTGTCATCATGGTATTAACTAAAAGCTATTTTTTTTTAATTCAGTATGAGACAAAACCAACCTTGTTCTTTTGGTTTTTATTAAACAGAGTTTTGATAATGTTGAAATGCCTATAAAAAACCTGCTTACAGTATCCACAAATCACTTAAAAGGTCTGGTGTTGCATAAACAGATGTTTGCTTAGCATTTCCCATGATAGAATCCTATTTTCCATACCTAAAAGTTGTGGGGTTTTTTTGCCAATAAGAATTGCAAATTTATTTTTTTCATTTCAGGGGTGTATATTAAGCTGGCTTGAAAAAAAAGTAACAGTTCAGAGATTTCTGAAAGTAAAATTTAAAAATATATATATATATATATATATTTGGTCAAAATGGATGACCTTACTAACAATTAAAAATATGTAGCATTCCAAGACAGGTTAAGGTTTGCAGTTGAACCTAATAAAAATACAGAGCTCAGTTAGCGCTTTTCAGTGTATGATTTTCTAATTGTCTGCAAAAGACAACCTCCAATATAAGACTACTTCAGCTAAGCTAGATGTCACCCACCACTGTTTGTTATTGTTCTTAAATCTTCCTCATCCAACTGAAAGGAAAAAAAAAAAAGTCCCTTCCATAGTTGCCATGACGTTCTTTTTTCTTCATAGATTTTCTTTAGAGAGAATGGCGAAGTTGTATCACATTTTAAGTTACTTTTAAATTTGGCATGTATCTTGATAAAACAAGAAAAATTACTTGAAGACACTATACAGAAACACAAAACATGTCCTGCTCATCCATGAGCAGATATCACATATAATAGCTTCATACTCAACCTCTGCCTTTGTAGTTGTGTCCTGTCTCCTCTCAGTCAACTTCTTTCCAAACTAATGCAAACTAATGAGTCCTAGAGATTTTAGTATCATTTTGTAACGCAGAAATTCCATCTAACTGGTGTTTTCACGTTTTGTTTGGTTTGTTTGGTTTTGGTTTTTTGTTGGTTGGGGGATTTTTTTGTTTGTTTCTGTTTTTTGTTTTTTGTTTTTGTTTCTGCCATCTCTAGCTCTACTACATCCTGGTTGAAACCTGAAGAACTGTGTATAGTACTCAGGATGTATTTGTTTGAAGTATCAGTTTTGGGTTTTGTCTGTGAAAAATCAGAACATTTTATCTGAGATTCAGTAAGTTTTATAAGGTTTAAGGAAAAAGGACTGCAAGAAGAACCTATCCATCATACTTGTTTATAATGGGATTAGTACAGTAAGAGTTTAGGTTTAGTGCATAAGGATTTTTTTCATGTTTCAATTTTACTCTTTTAGAAGACTACTGCAATGTATATATGCCACAGGTGATGTTCTACATTGCATTCTGATTTGAGCAGATGGTTGAAATTTAAATGATAAAATATTGTAGGCAGTAAAAATATTTTAGTAACTAACATCATTTCATTTCAAACACAGCGCTGTATATATGTTCCCTTACTAAGAGTAAATAATAAAATATTTAATACTCATTTCTGGTGTGGTGTTTCTTGGTATTACAGATTGTGAGAGGGAAAATAAACTCTTTAGAGAGAATTCTGAGTTTATTTCTTTCAAACCTAAAAAGTAGTGACTGGTTTTCTGTTACGGAAGGAAACATGCTAAACTGTGGGTTCACTGAGGTAGAGAGATAGAGAAACCTGTTCTCAGTTTAGAGGCCTTGTATAAGAAATAACTGATGGAAAGGGAAGCAATACTGTAGAGAATTATTCAATTAGTTTTCTTGGGTGGGGATTATCTTGGATAGGTCCCTAGAAAATATTCTTAAATATGTTTCCTTCTGCAAAGAAATGTCTCTTTTGTGGGTATCAAATAGTCTTATTAGTATATTAGTAGCTCACTGAAGTTTCTGAATAACATTAATCTGCTATTGATTCATGTCCTCCCCTGGGGAAATTCCCTGCAATAAGTGGATTTGATTGAAAATATTATTTGCTGCAGAGGATTGAGAAATATGGATAGATAATAGGAGGAAAAGAAGCAGAAGAAGCAGTTCAATGAGAAAGTGACAAAAGTCGACTGAAGAAAGGACAAAAGAGAGCAGTTTGAGGGAATGGCAGGGAGAAAATATTGCTTACATTTATTTTTAAACTAGTAGTGTTGATCAGAAAGAATGATTTCTTTTATTTTATAAAAATTGCATACACTTGTAGTGTACATGAGAAACTGTAATTCCATTTGGGGGTTACTTGTGACATTAACAAATCATTTGAGCTGAGCTCTTGAGGTTTATTGTTATGTCATCAGTCTCCTCAGAGAAATTCCTTATACTGAATGTGCAGTTCCACGTACATAATTCTTTATATTTATCAAATTATATGGCACTCTATAGTATACTTCATAACTTAAAGTCATACATTAAGTATAGCAGACACATACACTGTTTTAAGAAAATGTGCATATTGCTTTATCACAGTGTTTCATATTACCAGCCATTAAAGGGTCTTAATATGTTTATAACTCATTTTATGATAGGATAATGTAAGAATATTATTACATATAGCAAATGGAATAAGTATTTATGATGAAACTGTGAATGAACTTTTGTTTATATTATCCTAATGACTTGAGAAAAAAATAGTTGCTTCTGAACATGAGATGCTATCCTAGCTGGAACCATCAATAATCTTTATTTTTTGTGTGCCATTTTAAAACTGCAAGGGAGCCATAAGAACTGAACTTCATAACTTTATTTTTCTCTTTTTTTTTTTCTTTTTTTTTCACTATAAATTGGTGAACTCGTAGTCTCAGTCCTTTCTGCACCAATACAGTCCTGATTGGAAGCAGACTCCTGAGTGTCTTAAGATATTTTTTATTAGAAGGTTCATACAAGCTGATTAAGATTCTTCCACCCTAGAATAAATGAATTTACTCATGAATAGGTAATTCAAATTTTCTTTATAATCCCTTGAGAGAAACAGGGAATTACGATTTCATGGTGAAAGAAATGTCTAAAATAGACTCTTGTGACCTCAGGTATAGATGTGACACTATTTGTGATGAATAGTATGTACCAGAAACCACTCACATTTTATATCCAATAGAATTTAATAGACAGGTGGATGCTAAATCTATATTATATAATACTACTGTCTGTTTGAATAATCATTAAAAATGAATGCAAAATAGGTTCATTCATGGGAATGAGTTGGTGATAGCTCTCTAGTTCCCATTAAATGTATGTTTAACTGTCAGCTAATACCGTCATAATTTACATTATTTTAACAATCTCTCAGAAGTTACATTTTTTACCTGGAATATTTCTTATCTTTCAGACATACTTTTTGATACGGAAATTGAACAATGCTTGAGAAAGCAAGCGTAGACTTTCAGGATTAAAAAGTGCCAATTTTGCAGTGTCACTTGTGTTACTTTTCACCAAATATTTCTTTCCTCTTCTGTGTGGTGGACTATAGTAACCTTTCTTGAGCAAAAATAATTCAGATTAAAGGATCTGATAAGCAGCTCACACTAGTTTATTATACATACAAGCACCTCTGTTTAGTCCAGAGGGTCCCCCTGATGGATAGTTAAGTGTTACCCTCCCACAGTGATAAGACTGGGTTTGCTCCAGTCTTCTTACAGGGGTATATGTATGATCTGCTATGAGTTGCAGCACCCTCACCTCACTTGTAAAACAGTTTTTGCCAATTCCATTTAGTTCTTACTGCAAAATGCAGTCAGGCGTAGGTCAGATATCTACATCTACTTGAGTCTGTGCAGAAGTCAAACTCTTTCTTCACTGCCATAGAGCCATTTTCCATTGCTACACTATCTATCCATAAAACATAGATTTACAGGAATGAACAGAGGCTGAACAAAAACGAAAACATTTCAAAGGGTTTCAAAGGGTGTTGGGGATTTTTGTTGTCAAATTCCTGCTGATGTTCACATCTGTATATAATCATTTGCTTCCATACTTACTCAGTCTCCTCATCATCCCTTTTACACAGCAATTGATGCGATGAGGGGAATGGTGCTGGTCCCTGGCAACTGTATTAGAAAGGTTAGAGATTTGGGAGAAGATATGGATGTGAATTGGCTTATATGACCCTTCTTATGGAAAGACTGGACAGATTAAGGGACCAAAACCAGATAGTGTTTGATATGTAGTTTGTAAAAAATGGGTGATGTACATTTTATTTATTTACTTACTTTTAATTAGGACTCTATACTGTCATTACTCATTATGTATCTGAGTTCTTAATGGTTTAATTAAAGTTGCTTTGTGTAACAATTAAGCCATGACATAAAAATTAGGTAATGTATAACTGTGTCCCATCCATGTATTAATTGTAACTCGGTAATGTATTTAAACAATAATGATTCATAGAATCATTTGCAATACTACTACTATTTTGTTTTAAAAATTACACTAAATTTATCTGTCTAAACTGTCTAAACTTATGTTCTCACAGTTCCATCACTCAAATGTAATGAAAAAAATGTCCAAAGAAAGAATTTCTTCACTAATCGTTGTTAGTGAAAGAAGTTATACGACATGCAAATTAACCCAATACAAGCTTTTTATGGATGCCTGAGTTAAAACAGTAAAAAAAAAAAAAAAAGTTAAAAATAGTAAAATTAGCATCATCTGTATTGCAAGCAGTTATTTATAATCTGTATCTTCTAGCCAATTTGCCAAACAGTTGCTGAAGAATATAGGGTCTGAAACTCTTCCACATTACCCTGCTGTTTTTTCTCTTTTCTTCTGCTTTATAAAACCATTTTTTCCTTTGGTATTTGCATGATATTACTGAGATAATGCCACATTTCTAAGATAAAATGTAGTAATATATACTTCCAGAATGCAGCAAGACATTTATTACCTAATTTAGGATGTAAAAGCCTGTTTCTGTGAATAAATATGTATCTCCCTCTGTGCTAAAGAACAAGGGCACATCTACTGATAGAATAATTAACTATCACAGTAAAACCCAACAAAAAATAAAATATCTGAACTGGAAACATAATTAACTTAAACATAATAAACTTGATCTACAAATGTAGGCATACATTAACATTTTGAAAATTACAAAGCTAATAAAAATATAGCAAATATCATTCCCAAATGCAACAACAATCCCAGCTTTATTTGACAATTATATTTTAACTACTGGGAATAAAATAATATTCTTGGAGGAAAAACAATTTTCAACATGCTGTAACGCATTTAAATTTTTCAGTAACTTTTCATGTCATATGTGGGATAGCAACAGTGTTGCTGCCTTCACTAAAATAGAATAAAGCTATAAAGCTCAGACTTTTTAAGTAGATCAGCATTTTTGCCTTTTCTGAGGTTGTAAAGTAAGAATTATGTTATATTCTCAACTTTGAATTCCACTGAAGATAGGAAGACCAGATCTGAATTTGTTACCTATTATAAATTGGGATAGATGTAATCTCCAGTGATTATGCCAAACCTGAGGCTATGTCCAAACAAAATTACAGGGAAACACAAAAATAATTTCCTTTTCTATGCAGGTTATGCAGTGATCATTTTATTGGAATTAGAGAATATTCAAGATAGTCTTTGCCTATGTAGATAATTCTTTACTATTCTCAAATTATCTCATACATAGCAGATTGGAAGGTATGGATCTCAAAAGAAGATTCAGAAATGGAAGATAAATCAACCAGACATTTGCATACCAATGCATATGCATAATTTCCAATATAATAGTTTAAAACTACTTTCTGTTTTGAGGTTTCTGTGTACCTGAGGTTTCTATGTACCTGAAAATATATGAGTGTCAAAGAACTCCAATTTGCCAAGAATTACAATTTCATTGAAATAGCATTCTGTGAGCTTTTCTCTATTTCATAAGAATGCTGAATTCTTTATGCTGATTGCATCATATGCTAAATCAAGTAAGAATGATTTCTTATTTTTCAATATGATTGCACTTAGCAAAACATAAGTTTTATTTTACCAAAGAAAACACCATTCCTAGGATCCTTTGTAGATTTAGTAGTGAAGGGAAGACCTAGGAGATTGATTGTCCCTCTTCCTGACCCATGAGTAGCTTTCAATTTTAAAGTGACACACATAGCCTTGGTCACACTACAGTTGTGCACTCTTGATTCAAGATAGAATAGCGTCCATGCCTATGACATACACTTTGTTAAGAAACAAAATATAAGCTTTTGTCATTCTTGAACTCAGCTGTCATATTTATCTGATAATCATTGCAAGAAAATGCAAACAGATTTGTACTTGTGTCATTTGTGCTGAGTGATAGCTGACTCCTGCCACGCCATTCAACAGGTTCATGACCTTGGAGACTGTCCACTGAAAGTCTGAAGGTGAGAGGCAGAGGACTTCAGACGATCATCTCCCAGTCCCCACACACAAGAGATGGAGATTTGTTCACTGATGGTCATTTCTGTATGTGGATGCATGTGAAGATTTATGGATCGACGCTTTCATGTGGTAACTGTGATTTCATTTTACATCTTAGCTACTTTGGTTTCAAGGGAAACCATGCTGAAAAAAATACTGCCTTAATATAGAAGGATCACTTTTACTGCATTTGTTACAGGATTAGTATAATCCAACCTAGCTTTCCTTTTTTGTTGTAATGATACCATTCATTATTAAAAAAGTAACTATAGTTAAATCTTGTATGTGTGAGTGGCCAGGAGTAATAGTTACATACAAATAAAATTGTAGGTTATCTTTTTTTCACATCTATTCCATGGGAATTTGGAGCAGAAAAATATTAGGCTATAGAATTTGCAGGAAACATTGGGTAGTTGTTATGCCAATAACCTACATCTCCAGTCAGCTTTCTTTCAGAGTCAGAAAGACATAGTAGTCTCACAGGTAATGGGTATTTGAGTGACGATTGAGCATGGATGAAGAAAGGGTGAATTAGAGTCTGGAAAGAATAAAGTACTTTGAAGAGATAAATGCTGTGTGAGAGAAGTTAACAAGCTGAAAGCCTTAATCACAAAGTTTGGGCAATCAAACAGCAATAACTGCTGCAAGCTCCTTGCACCTTACAGAAAGGAATTTTGGTTGCAATACTAAAGAATTTGTAAAGATAAAAACTCACCATTTCTTAATGCTGGATCCAAGACAATTTTCTTTCATCTGAAGGAAAGAAAAATAGTTTGTTTTCAAGGCTTGGGACTTTTCCATGTTATTACCGTGCACAAAAGACACTAAGGAATGAAGGTGGGATTGTAACTGTCACTCAAAAAGATCCTGGCTGTAATCTGTGTCTCTCTAAAAACTCCTAAATTTCCCTGCTCTTCATTTCAAGAACATGTGAGATGTTTTGTTTCCTGATCTCAAGTATTAAAACATACCTAACTCACCCTATCACCTGACCTAACATTGTTGTTCTTAAGTGTATAAACTGGGAATGCACAGCCTCATTTAATGTCTGTGTGCTCTTACGTTCAATAAACTGACTACTTTATTATCTTCTTCCTTTCCAAATCTATTTTGCAGTTTTAGACTGAAGAAAGTCCACTATTATTATCTCCTCTTTTTTTTTTTTTTCAAATCTCATCACTTAGTAGTCTTCTCTGATAATAACAACTCCTTCTGTCATGATGGAAGAATATTGCTTGCTGAGCAGCCTCATTGTGTGCAGCACTGATCTAGGACAGCACGAATTGTCCATATTATTGAAAGCTGTAGATAATAGAAGTATTAGAGAGTGTACAGCAACAACATTCCTCTAAGAAAGTGGTTTTCTAATGCACTTCAACATTGAAAGTGTGAATCTATGCATGATGCTCCATGTTTAGACCACACCGGAATAAGCTGATCAAAAGTATAAGCACTGATGTTACTCTATTAGCATACCATTAGTCTTAACATATTTTCAAGAAAATAGCATCAGTTGTTACAGTTGACAACAAAACAAATAAAGCTTACATTTCTGCTTCTGAGGATTTTATTTAGCCTGCTACAATCAAAAGAAATTAGTCATCATGAGAAGGATTAGACCTGATATAAATCAATTTGAAGACATAGCTGGAAGAAACCACTGACTTCAATGGTGTTTATGTAGGGTACTATAACAGTACATAAGGTATATAGAATAATACTTTCTGAGTTTGAATAGTCTGACAAATTTTCCTTAGATTCTCCACTTAAAACCTTTGCAGTAAGGGAGTACAGGATGGCTTTTGTCCCTGCATGGGATTTTCAGGTATGCACTAAGGATTATTTCTATTTTTATCGTGTTCTACATATAGAGTTGTCTGCTTCTTTGTGTTCTGTTTTCTTGTAAAGAAACATTTCGTCTGTGAAATAAAAAGAGCTTGATAGTAGCACTGATGGGGAAAAGAAAGTATGACAAATGCATTTTGCTTTGTTTTCTTTTTTTTTTTTTTTTTTTTTAATTCCTCTTAGTGTTGTTAGAGTTTCAAGTTCTAAAATACAACAACTCCCAGGTGGAAAAAGTAGCTTTATCACTTTATTCTTTTTTATGAATTTAAAATATCACAACTAGATCCTACAATTTCGGAGTCATTCACCATTAATTAATGATTTAAGGACACAAGCGGCTGTCTGTCCCATATTTATCATAGCAATTAGCGAAAAATCTGACATGTGAGATTTTGCTTGTTATTTACATTTAGATGTCCATGCACGAGCTAAGTTCTTATTTTATCTAAATTGTTCTGCTTATGTTTAGTAACAAATGCCTGAGCCAGAATAATGGCATGAGGGTGTCGAAGGAAAAGCAGAAAAATGAAACCTAAGAACAAAAGTCGACTTTGCTCAGACGAAGAAAAAAGAATATCAGCATTTAGTACATCAAAAATGTATAAAAATAAGCATAAGATACATTAAAGTACATACTTTAGACATTTGGCTATGGAAATAAAAATCACGTTTTTCTGTTCTGGAAGGTTTTTAGAAACCTTCCTAATTTACATTAACTTATGTTAGTGGGGGTACTGGTGGATGAAAAACTGGACATGAGCTTGCAATGTGGTCTCACAGCCCCAAAACCCAAGCCTATCCTGGCCTGCATGAAAAGAAGATGGCCAGCAGGTTGAGGGAAGTGATTCTGCTCCCCTACTCTGGTGAGGCCCCACCTGGAGTGCTGTGTCCAGCTCTGGAGCCCTCAGCACAGGAAAGACATGGACCTGTTGGAGAGGGGCCAGAGGAGGCCACAAAAATGATCAGAGGGCAGGAACATCTCTGCTATGAGGAAAGAATGAGAAAGTTGGGGTTGTCCAGCCTGGAGAAGGCTCTGGGGAGACCTTATTGCCACGTTTCAATACTTAAAGAAGACTTATAAGAAAGATGAGGACAGACTTTTTAGTAGGGTCTGTGGCACTAGGACGAGGGGTGATGGTTTTAAACTAAAAGAGAGTAGATTCAAACTAGATACAAGGAAGAAATTTTTTACAATGAGAATGGTGAAACACTGAACAGGTTGCCTAGACAGGAGGTAGATGCCTCATTCCTGGAAACATTCAAGGCCAGGCTGGGAGGGGCTCTGAACAACCTGATCTAGCTGAAGATGTTCCTGCTCATTGCAGGGAAGTTGGACTAGATGACCTGTAAAGGTCCCTTCCAACCTAAACTATTTTGTAGTTCTATGATTTTATACATCTTCTACATACCATCCTGACATATTAAAACATTGTCAGCTGTTTAAGACTATCATGGTGTACAGATTATTATTTTTATGAAACCTTGGATGAGCAACTGTACTTGGCAAAGCGCTGTCAGACAGAAAACATCTCCAACACCCCGAAAATGTGCACTGACTATTCAAGACTGCAAAATCAACATTTATTTTCATTAGGACAGGGACTGCAGCTGTCTCTGGGCTGATTGAAGGCTGGATGCTATTATGAGAAGACTGTCTTTCACCATTCGATTCAAAACATATTTTGTCACTAATAAAAGAGGTAAGGATAATCCAGCATTTTGCATTTATTGCTGACTCTCAAATACCTTTGCAGACATATGCTTCATGTAAGACTTCTGCTTTCTTACAGCATATTGTTTTGGTATTAGTTTAGTGTTTCCAAAGCTTTAGAGCTGTTTACTTTTATAATATGAAAAGAAGTTGATTAAATAGCTCAATCAACTCAGCTTTTTATTAAAATATATGTTTTCTCACAAAAACTTTTTGGGGTTCTTGACCATGATTACGTGAACTTTCTTTGGTCATCGCATGTGTAAGATGCATCAGCAGGTTCTCAGTTGAGTGAGAACACTATGAATGAAACACAATTTATTTTAAATGTATTTTCAATTACTTAGTCGTGCTATAAGCTTAATTCTTGGCTTATATGCATCAAGAGATAAAGACCAACTTCCGATTTAAGTTTTTTCTGTTGTAACCCAATGATTTAAGTATAATAATCACTAATCAACACAAGTATAACTAGAAGAATTTAGCCTGGTATTAGGACAGTAACTTCTCACAGTAATTTCCTGGTGTAAAACTGTAGTTATTATTAATGAGCATAATTGCAGATGCTTTTAGTCTTATAAAACAAACACATAGACCGGAACATTACAAAATAAAAATAACATAAACCCATTTAGCTGTTTGTATTTTTAAAGTTGTACATTATCATCTCATTAAAATACTTCAAATTTCTAGAAAGTCCAGCATAACAATCACTTATGTTGTTGTACAAGTGATACGGCCTCGTGGGTTAAACTTTACTGGCTACTTAATGCCCAATAACCATCCAGATTCACTTCCTGTCCTTAAAAGGTCATAGGTCAAGACAAAGGGAGATCACTTATGAATCCCCTATGAATTGCTGTCAGAAGCAAACCAGAATTGACTTGAGGAAAATAATTTATTGTCAATTAAAATAGATTGGGATACTGACAAACAAAACCAAAATCTAACACTCTTTCTCCCCAGCCACCTCCTTTTTCCCACTATTAGTTTCACTCTTTCATTCCCAGCTCCTCTACAAACCCATCCCCTGAACATCACAGTGGGGTGTGGAATAAGGTATTATGGTCAGTCCACAGCAGCTCCTCTCTGCCTCTCCTTCTTCCTCACACTTTTCCCTACTCTAACATGGCTACTTCCCACAGGCTTCAGTCCTTCAAGGTAAACATTTTCCAGTGTCGATCCACCACAGGCTGCAGTTTCTTTCAGGGCACATCCACCTGCTCTTGCATGGGGTCCCCCACAGGCTGCAGTGTGGTTATCTGCTCCGCTGTGGTTCTCCACAGGCTGCAGGGGAACTGACTACTTCACTGTGGTCTTCCCCATGGGCTTCAGGGAAATCTCTGCTCTGGTGCCTGGAGCGTCTCTTCTCCCTTTTTCTTCTCTTGCCTTAGTGTCTGCAAGGTTATTTCTCATAGTTTTTCCCCCACGCTTCACTGTGCAACGTTTTGTTTTGGTTTAAATGTTTTCTCTGAGCCACCACCACCATGGCTGAAGGGCTTAGCTGTGCACTATGGTTGTTCCTTTGGGGGCAGCTGGAACAAGCTGTGTCTGGCACGGGACAGTCCCAGCTCTCCTCACAGAGGCCACCCTTCAGCCCCCCATTGCCAATAGCTTGCAATGGACACTCAAGACGTATAGGCAACATAATCTTAACTATTTTCAATGAACATATAAAATTACATGTTTGTAGAAAAAGATATCCATCAATGGCAGACAACAAAGGAACAAACCAACAAAATTATGCTTTTGCATTATTTAAAGGAAGACAGATAGTGGCTAATAATAAATAAACATGCTGTTATGAATCCTATCACACATACAAAATTTTATTTTGTTTTTAATGAATAATATTTTTTTACTTCTACAGCACAATCCTGAGATTCCATAGCCAAGCTCATACCATCATATCAAAACCTTCGTTCAACCAATAGGATGCTACTTTCATAGTTAGTTTCAGGCTTCTTTTTCTACTGTCTTGGGTCGAGAACCAAAGTCTGAATTGCCTTAGGTCATTGATATGTTTGAATGTCATTCTCAAAACAAGGAAGACTAGAGCTAACTCTAATATATAGGCATAGTGATGTGGTTACACAGCTTTCAGTTCATATCTTCTTTATGACTGATCAGCTTGAAATCACTCAGAAAAACCCCAAAATGTAAAAATCCTGACTGCCAAGGCATTGTACACAGTCTTTGATACATAAATACCACAGGTGACATGAGTATTTCTTTGAGAGCTGTCTTGGTTTGTATCTTGAATGTAAGCAAGCATGAAAATGAGTGTTTTTCCTTCATACAGCCGATCTTCTTTCTCTGGTATACAGTAAGAACATCTTCAGCCACAAATCACTAAAATTAAACAATATTCGGCACATTTATAGTAACTTAAGGGTACATTTATTAGAACAAATATGACTTGATCGTCAGATGCTTACATCCAAGTGACTCTTGGTAGGCTCCCCTTTTAGTCAATGAAAAGACTGGCGTTTTAGGATAAGGTGAATTATGCCTTAAAATTACATATCTGTCAAAAGACATCAATTTACATTAAAAATGTGCCTGTTTCTTTCCTCTGAATATGAGGGAAGTCTAGAGGGGCTAAAACCCATGTAGGCCTATAAACTGTAGTACTGAGGGGACTTTGAACAAATGTTAGATGTTTGCTTTAGGATGAGATTATACCTCCCTAGAACTCAGTTCAGTTTTCCAGTCATAAGTACTTAGGATAGTTTCACATCACTGGATATCACAAAATCACAGAATGGTTGATGTTGGAAGGTACCTCTGGAAGTTATCCAGTCCAAAACCCCTGGTCAACCAGAGCGAACTAGAGCTGATAGTCCAGGACTATATCCAGGCAACTTCTGAATACCTCCAAAAAGGGAGATTCCACAACTCCTCTGAGCAATCTCTACCAAAGCTGTCACCTCACAGTGAAAAAAAAAAGAAAAAACAAAAAACAAAAAAAAAAAAAACAAAAAAAAAAAAAAAAAAAAAAAAAAAAAAAAAAAAAAAAAAAAAGAAAAAAAAAAAAAAATCCTGATGTTCATTTTGTGTTTCAGCTTGTGCCCATTGCCTCTTGTCCTGTCACTGGGCACCACTGAAAAGAACCTGACTCTACCTTTTTTGCTTCCTCCCTGCAGGTATTTACATGCTTTAAGAAGATCCCCCCTGAACCTTCTCTTCTCCAGGCTGAACTGTCCTAGCTCTCTCAGCTTTTCCTCATAGGAGAGATGCTCTATTCCCTTAGTCATCTTGGTGACCCTTTGCTGGATTCTTTCCAGTGTGTCCATGTTTCTCTTGTACTGAGGAGCTGTAAACTGGACTCAGCACTCCAGGAGTGTCCTCACCAGTGCTGAGCAGAGGGGAAGGATCACCTTCCTTGACCACTTGGCAATGCTCTACCTGGTGCAGCCCAGGATACCCTTAGATTTCTCTTCCACAAAGACACATTGCTGACTTGTGTACAATTTATTGTCCACAAGCACCTTCTCTGCCAAGTTACTTTCTGGCTGGTTATCTCCCACCATATAATGGAGCCTGATATTATTCCTTCACAGGTGCCAAACTTTGCTCTTCCCTTTGTTAAACTGACATTGTGTATGTCAGCAAGACCTGCACTGGATTGTCGGATATGACAAGGGACTTATGAGAAAACTGCCTCTCTGGAGTGGCTGCTGGGTGGCAGATACACCATAGGACATGTTGAATAGTAGTGAGGGACCATTTTTGAGCAAGTGAATCAAGTCCCACATCAGCACTGGCCACACTATTTTTTCAGACACCTCTCTTTCACGGTGGCATATATTTTCAGGTGTTAATATTAAATATCTGGATTTGAATCCCATCCCTAAAAGTAAGTAAAATAAATCCAACTGTCACTGATGAGTAATAAATCAAAATGTGAAGGAACTACTAATTTGAAATCACTTTTAACCAGTCCAGTGAGTCAATTTATTTCTATTTAATAACTTTCATAAGCACTATAGTAAAGTATGTACGCTGTGTACATCTCTTGTAGAGAGCAAACATCTCGTGAAGGTAAACTCAAGATTAAAGGAACTGTCATAATTGCATTCTTTGCAGACAACAAGGTGCTATTTGGTGGTAGCCCAATTTAATTCAAAGAAAAGGGAAATGGGTCATTTTCTGCTAAACACTAGTCTGAAAGGAATATGGATGGGATTCTGTCAGAAACAAAAAAGGAAATCCAGTGCTGCAAAAATGCTGCCCTACCTGTAACAGTTTTCTTTTCGCTTGATCTCCTCCTAAGGCTAGTAACTTGGCACCATTTAGATAAAACACAATTGTACACAGTATGTGTATTTCTGTGTATAACAGTCCAAGTGCATTTCATGCTTAAAATTAACAATAAAAAAAAAGAAAAAAAGAAAAAAGAAAAAAAAAGAAAAAAGGAACAAAAGAAATCATATTATGTGCAAAGAAACAATGGGAAGAACATGATTCTTTAATCATGACTCAAAGAAGTGAATAAAACGGGAAGAAAACCCAGCCAAGTTGAGTCTGTACAGGTATGAAACCTCATCAACGCTAGGGTTCCTGGAGTGCCAGGTCACATGCTGACACTGTCTGACCACATAGCTTGGAGGGATCTGTGGATATTGGAGAATAGGCACAATGAGGTACAAACATCAAAAAACTTGAGTTGCGAATGATCATTTTTTCGTGTTTCCTAAAATAAATTTTATTTCCTGTTCAAATAAATCCTACTTGTAACAAAAGGTATTTGAAATTCAAAGGAGTGGAACTTGGCTAAGAACACCAATGAAGGCATCTTGTCTTTTGCTTTACTCTGCTAAACCACTTTCCATACTTAGAAATGCTGTTTGAAAGAGGGGAATAGACATATTAACTACACATGAAAGACAGGCCAACACTAAGATTCACAGCCAGAAACCACAAGATTAGATAATACCAATAGGAAAAATAATTTTCTTAAAAAAATGTGATAAAACATGGCCACAGTCTGCAAAACATTGTTTGATTTTGTGCATAAACGGTTGCAAAGAACTTTAGTACAGCTGAAAAAGCAAATGTATGCCATACATGAATAACCAATTAGAGAATTGAGACCTAAGTCAAATTAATATATTAACAAGTACAGTAACAATCAATATGTAGAAATAACTAAAAAAATTGAGTCATCTTCTTAAACTACATACCATCAGGGACAGACAGTTACTTGCCACTTCAAATGTGATTTAGTAGATTAATGTGGGTCATATCTAAGTTAATATCTTTAGGATAAAATACTGCCCCATGGGGGCATGGAATCACACCACTACCCTCCCTCTTCAATCTTGATTCTAAAGATAAGGAGGGTGTGATTACTGAGTCACTTATTTTCAAAAGACTGCAGTGGGAGGCTAGTGCAGTTATGATTCCAAAATATTCAGTATAGGGCCTCAGGCAACAAGCTAATGGTATGCCAGAATGGGGACCTGCAAGGAACCACGAGGTTGTGAACACCCTTTTTTGGGTGAGTGATGCTGAACAGCTGACTGACCATCAACTATCTCTGGACAGTGTGCTGCTGAGTGCAACTATGCCCTATAATTTATCTGTAGTGCTTTATCTGGTCTCATCTATAAAACATCATTGTATCGATCCTGTCAAAACGATGATGGCAAATAGCATTCACCAGGAAGCATTGCATGTTATTTTACAAAAATTACATACTGCTCTAACTTCATGGGAAACAATGGCAGCTGCAGAAACTGAGCAGGACAATAAATCACTGCTGGTGAAACTGGCAGTAAAACTGATTTTCTTGATCTTCAGAAACAATGAAGCAGTTGTGTTTGCCTTTGAGATATTGGTAAAAGCACTTAAAGGGGATTTTTTGTTATTTTTTTCCCTGTAACTGTTAAAGTTGTCCCATTACGCTAGTGGGAAAAAACTGCAAAAAAAAATTGTGAGTCCCACAAAAGAAAGAATCATTGGAGGAGGGTAGCAATTATCACTAAAAAGATCTTTCTTTTTGTATCTTATCGGCTACAGTGCATCACCCCTGTCTGTTGCACCCTACTTTTCAGCTCTATTCAGTAGCACACTGGTTTAGTTTTGATGGTTTTTTTTCCATTTTCCAAGCAGAAAAGTAGACTTTGTGATATCCCCTGAGTTTCTGTCCTGCGCAAGAGACTTTCTGAGATTATGTTTATTTTATTTGAAATATTAAGTATGGCCCTACAGAACTCCTGTCCTACATGATGACCTTGCCTCTCCTGCACTCCAAAAATGAAAGCACTGCATTTCCCACCTAGTCTTTTTCTAGACTCCAGTCACAGATGATTTAATTGTTCTCTCAGTGAAAAAAATCAGTGTCTACACACATTTATAAATTCTTTTCTCTTCTTGAGCACAGATCATGAGAAAACTTGAGAGTTCTATAATGTTAAAATACTTTTAGTCTTTTGGGGAAAGTATTTAGTTCCTACCCTGTAAAAGAGCTGAGCAACAGGAACAGATAATACATGGCAGAAAATGTGTTGCCAAAGGAAAAGAAAAAAAAACAAAGAAAAAAAATTTGCCTAGGGGATGAAGACAAGTCTCAGCTTTACAGATGATTTGACAAGACAGCAAAATGAACCAAAACTTTAGAAACTTCTCAGATCACTTCACAGCCATCTGATACTTACAGAACAAGATATTTTGTACTCTTGTGTCTACTCTCCTTTTTTTCTTTGGACTTTCTCTTGTTTTTTATCCTAAAAAATAAGCAAATCTAATACAGTAGTATTACACTGCGTTGTTTATGTAAGATAAGACCATAGCCTGAAAGGCACAGCATGTCTTGTGGCAAAATTCTTAGCACTTCCTACTTCTGTGGCAGATTTATCTGACAGAAAGTTCATTGGAATGTTCAAACAATTAAGCAGTAAGGAGTTCGTTATTTAAAAGTGTTCTCTGGGAAGGTGCTACTCTTCCACCCATACCTTTTGCATTTCACAATCTGATGCCAATTACATTTAGTAAAATCTAACACAGCAATGACATGTAAGTTTTAATATTGAGGTTTCCTGGTAGCCCACAGTTTAGAAAAGGAATTAAAATAAAAAAGTAATGATCACAGAAAAGATTAAAAAGCAGGGAGAGGGCCATTTTGCAATATATAACCTTCAGTATATTTTAAACCTGTATACCTATGTCAGATACAAATACTCGTTCTTCCTAATATTTCAGATTTTATTTCTGCACCTGTTCAATGCACTGTGACGAACTGCGGAATTCACAGTTTCACACATGCAAGTAGTTACAGTAACATTCACTCCATTAGTGTCTGCCAGATTCATTTTGGATTGGAAGCCTCCTATCTAAATTGACACCAACTATCCAATTGCAGTACCCTTTGCATTCCTGGTGTGTCATACTGCATTACATTTTCTGTGTCACCACCCATCATGTTATATTGTGTCATGCAGAAAAGCCAATGTGAGTTGACATTACACAAGATGATGTGATCTAAGAGATTTAAAGCTATGGAGTGCACTGAAGGAGAAAGGTGACACACTGCAACCATGGTGTAAATTCCCACTTCCTCCAGAGCATCAGCTATCTGCTAAAAACACATATGTTGGATAATTCCTAGAACCTGAGAGAATGAGACCTGAACATTTTTAGTGTAATACATAAAATACTAAACTCCAGGAAAATCACAGATTTGATTTAGACATACAACAGCATGGACAATGAAATTAAAAGTTAATATGTTTTTTAACTACTCATCCATATATAGGCATGTTTTTCACTAATATGATCTGTTGTTTTGGCAACATGGATGCTATAGAAAAATTAACCGTATCTCGCAATGTCCAAGAAAGAGAATAAGTATCACTTTAGTAGTCTAATAAATAATTTTTTAAAAAAATCATACAGAGAGGTGAAATAGCGATAACTGATACTGTTAATGAAATATATATGAAAACACTAGAACAGGTCCAAGAATTTTGTTTCTTGGTGGCAGGGAATATACAATCTCTGTTACATTAAATGTATTCTCTTATTGTCAGAGGCAATAGGTCTGGCTTCGATTTTATGTATTTCATCTTGCCATGTGAGTTTTAGGCTAACATTAATCAAATACAATTTTAGGTGATGAATGGAGGTGTCTAAATTGGGAGTAGCTTAAGGGTCCCATCTTGTACAATCGGAAGGAAAAGGGTTGGGAGTTACAAAATCCAGAAGCACAAAGGAGGTGAGGTTGCTGCAGCCCCATGCCCTTAGGTTCAACCAGTAGCAAGGCTGAGCATATGTTCCCAGTATGCACGCACACATATGCCTATCTATATGTACATATATCTGTGGCTAGCCACATAGATCAGCACAGACAGACACACTCAGCACTTGCACAAACACAAACAGGACCAGTGACCTTATCTTTCTCCCCTCTCTGTCTGAGCATGATGAAGACGCATTACTGGGGGAAAAAAAAAAAAATATATATATATATATACATAGACAACCACACATACATGTATGTACACAAGTAAAGTGTGGATGTCTCCAGCAACTGGGCTCAGATCCTCAGTCTGTCCAGTAACTGCCCCTGGATCCCAGTCTCCCCACATTCTGGCACCTGGACATGTGATCTCCCAAGGCTGCAGCCCCACTGCTGTTGATGGTACAGACCCTCTTTCTCTCAACACACTTATCTTACCCTTAGAGATCTCCAGACCCCATGATCTCTCCAGAAGCTGGTTGAGACTCCCCTCCAATACCCAGTTCCTCCCATGGCCTCACCTTTAGAGACCCGAACATGCCTCTGGTTCCCAGACCACTTGACCTCCTTCCCAGCTTATCCAGTTAGCCCTTCAGTATCACTCACACACTTACTTGCAGACCCACACTCACTTCAGTTGCTGACAGCACCAATTTACAGACTCCTGGTTGGACTCTAGCTGCTGGCTTTCTGACCCTGCCCCCCCACACACACTCACAGAAGAGGTGGTCCCTCACCCAGGAAAACAGTTAGAAATTGAGTTTAATCAGAAGACAAGGCAGACTGTACTGATGAGGCACAGGGCATGGCCATACAAATGTACTGACCAGACAACTCTTTATAAGAAAGAGGCCCTTTTATAACCTCATGCCTTTGTTTTGCCACACTTGTTCCTCCACATATTGCCAAGATCATAGAATCATAGAATGATTTGAATTGGAAGGGACCTTTAAAGATCACTCCTTCCATAGTCAGGAACATCCTGCTCTAGATCAGGTTGCTCAAAGCCCTGTTCAACCTGACCTTGAACACCTCCAGGGACAGGACACCCATGACTTCTCTGGGAAATCTGTTCCAGTGTCTCACCACCCTCTTCATAATTTTTTTTTTCCTTAAGTCCAATCTAAATCTGTCTTCTTTCAGCTTAAAACTGTTCCCCTTATCCTGTCACTGCAGGCCCTTACAAGTTATCTGGGGTCTCAGAAGAGCAGAGGAGAGGGGGAGAATCACAACCTTCGACTTACTGGCTACACTTCTTTTTATGAATCCAAGGATACAGTGGACTTTCTGGGCTGCAAGTGCACATTGCTGAGTCATGTACAGTTTTTTGTCCACCGGTATTCTGAAGTTCCCAGGGCTGCTCTCAATGCATTCATTCTCCAGTCTGCACTGATACTGGGGATTATCCCAACCCAGGTGTAGGACCTTGNCATAATTTTTTTTTTCCTTAAGTCCAATCTAAATCTGTCTTCTTTCAGCTTAAAACTGTTCCCCTTATCCTGTCACTGCAGGCCCTTACAAGTTATCTGGGGTCTCAGAAGAGCAGAGGAGAGGGGGAGAATCACAACCTTCGACTTACTGGCTACACTTCTTTTTATGAATCCAAGGATACAGTGGACTTTCTGGGCTGCAAGTGCACATTGCTGAGTCATGTACAGTTTTTTGTCCACCGGTATTCTGAAGTTCCCAGGGCTGCTCTCAATGCATTCATTCTCCAGTCTGCACTGATACTGGGGATTATCCCAACCCAGGTGTAGGACCTTGAACTTGGCCTTGTTGAACTGCATAAGGTTCACACAGGTCCATTCCTCAAGCCTTTCAAGGTCTTTCTGGTTGGCATCCCTGCCCTCTAGTATACCACCTGCACTACTCAGCTTGGTATCATTTACAAACTTGCTGATGGTGTGCTCAACCCCGCCTTCTATGTCATTGATGAATATATTAACTAGTATTGGTCGCTGTATGGACCCTTGAGGGACACCACTTGTTATAGGTTTCCACGTGGTCATTGAGCCATTGACTGCAACTCTTTGGATGTGGCCACCTAGCCAGTTTCTTATTCACCTAATAGTCCCTCCTTATAACCTATATCTCTCCGATTCAGTGGCAGCAGTGTTGTGTGAGGCCATGTCAAAGGCCTTACAGAAGTCCAGGTGGATGACATCCATAGCTCTCTTGTGCATTGATGCAGCTACTCCATCACAGAAGGCCACTTGATCTATCCCTTTTGCCTGTCTTCTGTTCCTACCCTAACATTCCATAACCCTGTACAATCTTCAAATGTTCTTCCTCTGTTCCATATCTCTAGACTGTGACCCTGGTGCTCTGGAGAGCTGCTCCTACTGACTCATGGGGTGAGTGTCATACCTGGACCATGAGACTGAGATTCTCCTTGGACAGCCCTGGGAAAGGCTTCTTTCTAAATGGGGTTGCTGGAGTTAGCCTGCTTGCCACTGTGTCTCTGTGCTCCTTTTTAGCATGGGGAGATGCATCTGTTATAGGTTGATCATGTGCCTGGGCTGGGCTACTCCTGTGGTGGGCCTGGGAGTAGCCAGATGAGGGTATTATTCAGGTTACCCCATCTGCCTCTGTTCTCCACTTTTATGTGAGGACAGACTTTTTATCAGTTAACCTAACTAAAGGCATGATTCGCTTCACAGGAGTAACTAAGCTAAGTGTTTAAAATGAAACACGACAAAATATGATCTTCGTTCATATATGGCATGTAAATTTGTATTCTCTCATCCTGTTACTCCTCTAGAATGCCTTTTATGGTCAGAATAACCCCCTTCTTGTAGTTCAAGTCGTATTATTTTTGCCTTTCTGGTGGACCCATTGAAATCCAATCTAGGGAACTTTTTTAATACACTGTCATATTTTATTCAAAGCATCACTTAAGGCAATTCTCACATAACTGTTAATTTTTTTAGTTAAGGTGGGTATTGGTCTCTTCTTCAAAATTCACCCATTCTTAATTCATTTGAATCTATCAACTGGTGAGGCAGTTAACTGTTCCATCATTGTTGGTTAGTCTCCAGAATTATTCACTTAAATCTTTGTCATAATAATTTAAGCATCTGATGAGTGAAGTTGATTGCAAATTCAGAACAGTTTAAACACTTCAGCACTTTGGTATTTTATGTCTTTCTGAATTTTTATGATACCTCAGACACAAATCTGACTGTATTCTATTACTTCGTAATGAATTCATCATGATACAAATTGATTGAATGCAGTAGGATGCACTACATCAAGGTAGCCTTAAAAAGATACATCGCAACTCTGTAGTCTGTGCCACATTTCCCTGAGTCATACCTAGAATAAAGTTAATTCATTGTTAGTTACACCAACATACACAGGCTATGTGATGGAATTGGAGGCAGAAAAGGAAAAATGTACCTTGTACCAGAAATTGCACTCATTCTTTAGGGCTTGATGGAGTAAATACCTCTCCAAGCTGAACTTTCCTTGTTGTCCAGCATTGCTGCCAGACCAAGTTAAGAAAGCAAACAGTGATGTAACTTGGGCGTAATTTTTAATATGGCTAGCAGAGTGTTTGAAAGTCAAGATTTAAATTGCTTTTTAAAGGTACTATCAACTATAGACCAAAACTTAAGCAGCTAGGCTTCTGACTTGGGTTACTAAAGAAAGTGCCTGAGTTGGGCTTGAATATTTATCTCATACAATTCAGTGCATACCTGAAAAAAGCTGGAGAGGTTACAAGAGAAATCGCCTATAATCTTTGACAACACTTTATTTCTGTTCATCAGTCTCCACACACAGTAAGATACCGTAGTCTCTTCCCTCATCATTCTTTTGCATATATTGTTCGGAAAAATGTGTTCTTATCTTGTGACTTCCTTGCAGTTCAGGCTGGAGGGAAGATGGAAAGGCCCAGAAAACATGATACGTCCAAAAGAGCTTCATTGCATCCTATATGGAATACTATATAAATGGTATAACAGAGTAAGAAATTAGACTGATAGCAGTACTCATACAATGATTGTGAGAAAATAATTACGTAGACTAGGGATAATAGATCAGACAGATATATATACATTTAAATATTATTTATAAGAAAATATTGAATTTCTTAAAAGGTGATGGCAGATAAGCATGAAAAAAGCTAATTTTTTTTTACAAAAGAAGCATTATACTCCAAACAATACAGAAGAAATTAAAATACATTGGTTATGAAGCTACACTCTAATTTGAGATAAGCAACTGCTCATAGAATGGCCAGTGGCACTATCAGTAGTATAAAAGATTGAACTTAAATTAAAATAGATGTCTTTAAAAAAACCCACTACATTTCATCTCACAACACCATGTTCCACTTAGAGACTCTTAAGGGGAAAATTTTAAATCAACAGAACCATAGCTGTCTACTTTTGTAATTTCCAATTATTTTTTTTCATGTGGGATTTAAACTGTACATTCTTCATATTATTTAAACTGTTAATTAGCCATAAGGTTCACTACCTGAAAATAGACTTTCAGTGAATAGCACCTAGCAAATATTGACCTCCCGACATATCATTATCAAGTGAAGAGGCCAGACACATTGTAGATAATAGCAGCTCTTTATGAAAAAAAAAAAAAAAGAAATTCATATGAACATTTGTCAGTCAATGAAAGGTTCTTCTGGGACAAAATTGTTAATAAATTGGTAACAAATTTAGGACAAACATAATTATTCTAATGCTCATTGTGGTACAGTAACTTTAAAAAATTGATGGATACTTGCTTCACTATGTACTTTGTTAGACACTTGTTACTCTATGTATATAGATGAGAAGACTGCTGATACATGTTTCTCAGAAATTTCACTGGGCTAAGCCTGAAAATTATGTATTTGTATTGACATGATTAACCCACCAGATGGATAGTATTTGTTTTGACTTGTTTGTTCTGAAGTTACTTTGTTAAATTTCTGCGAAAGGTGTGAATGGGCAGCAAAGAAGAAAGCAGCTACTTGCAGTTTCTTAGCTACTATATTCTTGGTCAGATGAAACTCTCTGAAAGGAAGATTGTTATGCTTTCCCTGAAACCAGCTGAGCATGCACTGGTATGACAAGCTTCTGTATTTCAATGTGAGAGGAGATGAGTAAAAGAGAAGCAGAGAATAAAGCCTCTAAAAAGAGTAGCAAGACAAGGAGATTAGGAACAAGGAACAAATATGTAGCCAACACTCTAAATTAATGGACAGCAAAAGAGAGATCTATTTTTCCCTGGACTCATAGAGAAAGGAGTATATTTTGCTGCACTTTTGCAAGCTGCTAAGTAGGAAAATTGACAGTAACCCTGGAGGAAGAGAACGGAGGAGATTTGCTTACAGAAAATCTGTATAAGTTCGGTTACATTTCTTTTTTTATTAAGTTTATTTTAAAATATTATTTTTCTAGCTTAGAATTTTTAACAGAACACTTTTTTTTGGGGAGACAGAGTGTGAGGTTTATTCAGCTTACAGAAGTAAGGAGTAGGAGGCTGTGGGGTGACCTCAGTGCTGTCTAGAACTTCCTCATAATAGAGAATGGAAAGCGAAGTGCTGATCTCTCTGGTGTCCAGTGACAGGATGAGAGGAAATGTCTTAAAGCTGCATTGAGAGAAGCTCAGATTGGATATTAGGAAAAAGTTCTTCACTGAGAGCACGGTCAAGCATTGGAACAAGCTTCTCAGGGAAGTGGTTATGATCCCAAACTTGTCAGTGTTCAGGAAAAGTTTGAACAATGCTCTTAGATATATGGTTTAACTTTTAGGTTGCCCTGTGTTAATTCAGGAGTTGGACTCGATGATCCTTATAGGTCCCTTCCAAGTCAGGATATTCTGTGATTCTATGATTCTTAACTGCAATGATGTGGCCAACTTGAGGCCCTCTCACAGCTTTTCCTTAACAAATGTATACATTTAATAATGATTTTCTTCATGCAGCAAGAAATGTGGTTAATTAAATATTTGTGTGGATGGTAGCTGTTGGCCTGTTATTCTTCCACGTCCATATCCAGGATGGGTATTAAGGCTCCAGAAGAGACAGAAATAAATCTTTCTGATCATCAAATGCCAGCTGAATACACTCACTTTACAGAATATTTCTGATTCTCTCAGTCTCAACAGGTTAGAGTACCTTTCCTGCAGAAGCTCAGCCCAATTGAGTCTTCAAGGAATTCTAGAAGAAAATTTAGATTACCACTGTACTGGATCTACATTACTACATGTAATGTACTGGCAAAGAATTTCTTATTTGGAGCAATATTTTCTTCCTCCTTTAACATTTTCTCCCTTATCTGCTGGTTGAATCTCAGCAATCATTGCAAGTGAAACCTGTGTTAGAAGACTTGAGCAATAAGCAAAATAAAATACCCTTAAACCCCTGATATACAACCCACTGAAATGCTGATTGAAATTTAGGCGGTTTCCATTTCATGGAAAATAATGAGTTTACATAACGTGTTTTCATTTGCCAATGGAAAAGGACTTTCACTGTATGAAATAGAATTTTTCATTTTAATACTTTATTTAATAAAATATTTATTCTGAAGTGTTTTTATCTCATTATTTTACATTAGTAATAGAAAGGCCTAAGCATATATCATTGCCAAAACCTATTCTGTCTTTCACTTTTCAATTAGGTATTACTGCATAAAACATTGTTTATTAGACCATGGTAGTTAAAACTGTATTATTATTGCTATATTCACCAAAAGCAAATACTGTTTAACAGTGAAATTATGAATAAAACACCCAGTGTATTTTCCTAGTCAAATGCTAATGAATCTCAAAAAACACACATTTGAGTGGGTGTTGATCAAGACCTAATATAGAATACTGTAGAGGTGACCAACCTCTAGGTTGAAGCCCAGAGTTCACTGATCTTTATACAAGGCCAACAGCTTGTTATTTATGTAGCTAATTTTCCTTGCCATCCAGGTTACTTCCAAGCAAGTGCCCAGCATTTCTACTGTGAAGGATATATAAAGTAATTTGGATTTTAATAATTTAGAGGTGTTCACATATAGAACTAACTTTAATATACAAGAAGATTTGAACTGTCAAAAAAAGTAGATATCAGAAACTTAAGAGTCCCCATTCCAAATCAAATCACATAGACAGTAAAGCAGCTTTAGGTTTCTTCTTACGTATTGTTCCTCTAGGTCCAAGATTCTAATTTCCTAATCAATGTACTTCTACATAGCATTTTAGGTGAAATTAATCTGGAACCCATCTTTAGGAATCTAGTAAGGCAGAGAAGTCAGAATTACACTTGTGATAGGCTCCCATTATCAGTAGTGATTAGAGAGAGAGCCCTCCAGAGGGTGATTTATCCCACCTTCAGTATAAATCACTACATGATGGCATTCTGGCAATGATTCTTGTCACAATAATACTTATTTCCCTGAGCTCCTAATTGTTGTACCTTGATGAGAAATTAATCTAGGACTAATGCCTTTGCTATTTTGGATATCATCCTGGAAGCTATGGAGGACCTAAAAGGTTAGTTGTCATCTTGTCTGAGGAATGATCTGAATAGCTATATCCTTCAGCATGAAAAGATACCAGTTTCATATTTTTCTTAGCCTGGAATATTTTTTTTTTTCTCTTACAGGATCTAAAACAAACACTTGCCATGTTCAACATCTTTTCACAGTGCTGTAAATGCCTAGAATGCAGGGTTATAGACTCAATCCCTTTCTGAAGAGACTCCTGAAATGACCTATAACAGGTTACTGTTTCCAACAGGGATCCACATCAGGATTTAATGACTAGTCTAGGGAAATTAGAAACTGCTGACTATGACAGCCTTAGATTTCCTTCCTGGATCAGTAACACTGGGAAGCTTAACTCAATTTTCCTAAATGCCATCTGCACTAAATCGGTAAAATCTTTCAGTTTTGTTCTTAGTTACTTGTTCTGTGTCTTTTTTTTTTTTTTTTTTCCTCAAGAATAATTGTGAAACAGCCTATTTTTGTTCTAAAGATAAATGGAAAAAGCTATCTTCATATGCTCTAAAACCCATTCCACACTCTCTTCCTGGTGGCTTGCGAAATTTGCTATTACTAAAAAGAAAACACAACGGTTGGGGTTTGTGGGCTGTTGTTCTCTTGGTTTTTTTTTAGTGACATATTTTGTATTTAAAATTATTTGACAAAAAGTCTTACTGCTTTTCGTTCTTCTGATACTGATTTAATAGAGACATTGTACCTCGATTCACTTAGCAGAAAACGTCTAAGAAAGGAAGTGCTATTGGAAAGTAAGTTTTTTAAAGTGAGTAATTCCTGAGAAGTAAATGACAAAACTATCAAAGATTCCTATGTGATAAACAATGGAAAAGTTAAAAGGCACATGAAAGAATATAGAGCCATTGCAAGGGGATTTTTTCCTCTGTATATTGTCTTCATGATCTCACAAGGAATGTTTTTGAAATACTGCACGTCATTCATCGTTTAAGTAAAACTTTGCTTAAATAGAAAAGAGCTAACTCACACAGGGGTTTGATAGCCTTTTTTTTTTTTTCTAAATTATTCATGTGGGAAATTTTTTAATGTGTATCACTAATGTGAGCTGTAAGCATGTAATTGATGAAATCCTGCTTAAAGACCCTCAGGAAGGTGATTTAAAACAGTAATTTGTTAAAATAATGTCTATTAGCTCTGATTTTCCCATGCTCCTACCACTTAACACAGCATGTTCATTTATCATTGAACTCAAATTAACTCACTCAAACTATGACCTAACCTTATCAAAGTTACTTCAAATTACTACCCGTTAAACTGACTGGATGCTGTACTAGAAACATCTTATTAAGTATTGGTCGCTGTGATTACATTTCAAGTGTGAAAAGATGCTAAAGGTGACTTTCATGATTTCAAAATATATTCCAAAGATACATTTTAAAGTTTTTATATTTTCTCATTAGAATTCAATAAGTTATATATTTTATTGACAATAATATTTTATGTCCATGGAAAAATAAAGTTTTTCTTTCTCTCTTGCAAATAAGCATAGAATTTGAAGTAGACATGCTGTCTCTCAGATATTGCAATGCAAACAATCATTAAGGGATTTTTACTAACTAAAAAGATGAAAGTGTACCACAAAATCTCCTAAATCATACTCTACTACCTGTTACAAAAAGTGTGTACTAATTAACCAACAATGAAAGGACCTTTAACCTGTATGGCTTTCTATAATATGAGAGAATCAGTTCCTATCAGAGATTGGAATATAAACTGAAATACTGACTTACTGTGCAGCTAGGTTGATCCAAAAACTTCTTAAGTAAATACACACACATCTCACTCTTGGGCAGATGACTTAGATACCCTGTGGCATTTGAAATGGCACTAAACATTTTGTTCAGGTAAGAAAATAATTCCCTAGATTTTTTTCTTCCTACAAGCAACACTTACCTAATGATTATTGCCACCATTTGCCTTTCTTGGAAATGGCTACAGTTCTAATGAAACCTTTTTATTTCTTTTGCATGGGGGCAATCATTGCGACAGAACTGTATTTCCTTGTATAACTTGGATCTGTCAAATTCTTCCTTTCTGAAAAAAACAAAAACAAAACCAAAACAAACAAACAAAAACCCCAAACAAGTTATACCTTTCTAATTACCTCACATTTTGCCTAATATCAAAGATAGAGAAGTAAAATATTGCCTAGGATTTTCTATGTGATAGGAAATATATATATATATAGTTATGTATAGTTATAATGAAGTCTGAAAAATATAACACTCCAGGGAAAGGGAGGTAAGAAAGTCAATCATGGCGTTGTCATATAATGTTATTTAAGTGACCAGTTCATACTGTAAATGTTGAAGCCAAGGTTTTGATTCATGGAAGATCCCTCAATAGATATCTGAAGATCCTTACTGCAGAAAAGTAAAACTTAGTTTTACATTTAGTAGCTCCTGCCAGTCATACAGTAAAAATGTAAACAACATCTAACCTGAAAATATTTTCAGAAACACTGAACTGGAGCTCTGTCCCAGTTTTCTTGGAGTGCAAGGACAGACCCCATTAAAGAGAACAATTATACTTTCCTCTTCTACTAAGCCCTTCGTGTTTCTTTTATTCTCTCTTTATTTCATTCTAGAAAAAAACATGGGCAATAGAGAAAAAGAATACACAGAACAGTCTTTTTTTCAGTTTTTGAGGCAGATTATCAACAATAAAGGGACACTAGAACTCTCATTCCACTAGCTTCTGGAGCTGGGAGCCAGTCTGCCAGTTCAACATAAACCCAGTTTTTTAATAATCAAGAGGTCAGGCAAAATCTGTGGAGGCAGTATCCCAGGAAGTAAGGAAAACTGCAGAAGCCAAATTCTGTTAGTCCTTCTATTACATAGCAAGGGAAGAATTCAATAACAAGGGTCTGAATTCAGTAAATTAAGCATATACTTAGGCCAATAGAAGTTAAAACTCTGACAAGTAAGATGAGATTCTAGACAAAGAATATGGTTTGAAAGAAAGGATGGTTTGGAAAAGAGTCAGTCTTTGTTTAAAAAGGTTACACTGTAAGCTTCAGTTTCATCATGAGTGTAAGTTACTCTTTACACAACAATTCACCGTCCGTTTGCACATCCTGAAATGAAAGCCTTCCTTAAATTTGTCTAATGCTGGGAAAAAAAAAAAAATACCCCCCCCTCCCCAAATTTTTCATTGTTATTTGATGCTATAGTTTAATTTTGTCACATTATTTTGCTATTCATTTTGCTTGTCTTCTTGTTACTGTACTGAACAAAGAAAAAAACAAACCCCACAGGTGTACCTGTTATTCTCCCCACCATAAAAGATTTGTGTTGCATTATGTTTGACCCTTATGTATTCCTTTAGATTCCAAATTCTGTTCCTCATGCAGGGTATATTATGGATGGAAAATATTTAGGGATATTTTTTGGTTTATTATGTAAGCACATTAACGGACTATAAATGTAATCTTGTGCAGGATTCTAATGTTGAAGATGGTTCTTGTAGAATACTTCGTGTAATCTAAAATTAAGAGCCTGTCTCTATTTTGCAATGAAGTGTATTTGCCAACTACAGGCTGACATTTATCTGTTCAATGCATTGATTCATCTTGACTGTGAAATACATAATTATGTAGGAGTAAATCAAAATTTAAATAATACTAAGAAACATTCCATCATGTGTAAAAGGTTCCCATCAATCCCATTATCACTCTCTTAGTTCCATGAAACCACTGGAGCCTAGAGAATGTAATGATTCTCATACAGCTTCATACTAGTACTAATAGGATAATAGATCCTGATGAAATTGCAATTTTTCAAGGTCCAACACTAATATCTTCCAGGAAAAGATATTGCTGGAAATTGCAAAGAAACAAACTAAAAAGGATTTTCATTGTCATTTGAGTCCTGTTTGTTATTTGAAAGTATTGAACAGCAGTACTAAGATAACATATGATAAGGAAGCTTTATTTTTGTTTTATGTACAGCAAAATGAAAAAATGTAACCTTTTTTAGTTGTTATGACAACAAAACTTTTTTTTTCCCCTTCAATTTCCTTAGTTCCAGTCTAGAAGAAAGAAGGGTCTACCGAAACAGAGAAGTTGATGGATTACTCTAATAAAGTGGCACTGTCATCACATCTCAACTGACCATTACACCACTTGGTGACAAGTACACTTGCAAATATGGATGATATCACAGTGTCCTTGAGGTACCTCTACATAATGGATGAGGGGAGTCTATGTAATCATCACATAGTTTTACTCCACCTGGTATTTAAGCTATGGCAGAGAAGTATGGCCATCTAGGGGCATTCTGGATTCATTATACAATTCAGGTTAAAATGAGATTCTCAACCTAATTATTTTAGAAATATGGAAAAATGAATGAACAGAGCCCTTTGCTACCTGCAAGATCTGAAACATAATCTGAGCAAAACCAGATAGTATTCTCATTTACTGTGTTTCAAAGGTAGGGAATGAATAGTTTTCTTTGCTGAAATTACCCATCACACTGAGTCAAAGCTTAATCTAGAGCCTTTATGGGCTGAACTGGTTTCCAGCTTGAATGCTTCAACTCCTCTAGGGCTAAACAGACCACAGCATAACCATGTGAAGAAAATACACTGTGGCTTCACTGGGGGTGAGTCTAGTAGCATGTTTTATCAAGGTTTCTCAAAAATTCGTGTTATTAAAACCTGCTGATATTTTATACTTAGCTAAATTTTAATTGCTTTAACAAACTGGAACAGCTTCAAAGGACACCTACCCCAAGGCATTGATTTACAGTATGGAAAGAATGTATTTAAGTCCCTGAGGTAATCAAGGAGAATAAGGAATTCCTTCTGAGCACCAAAGATATCAAGGGAGCTTTCTAACAGCTGGATTATGAACTATTTTTGATGCTGTCAGAAACTACAGAATAGACTCCTAGGAGTTTTTTTTTCCTGTTTTTTTGTTTGGTTGGGTTTTGTTTTTTTTTTTTTTTTCTTTTTTAATATCCCTTAGTGTTTGCAAACTCAACTGGCCACATCCAGCAGTTGGTCCACATTGAAGGAAAATCTGTCTCTCTCTTTTCTAGCTCTCTAATGTGTATCTTTTGACCTTAGGTGAACATTACCAAATAAGTAAGATGAATCACCCTAAAAGTATTTCTTTATCTGGTAAGTCATTTCCTGATTTTTTATTCCATGCATCTGGAAGCTTATAATTTTAGGTTTATATACTTTAACAAAAGCCAGCATTTCAGCCACAGTGAAATATCGTTGGAAAGTCTGGCTAAAAAACAGGTGAGAAAACCCAAATAAACATCTGTGTTTTTTATTAGGATAACAGTGTCTCATTTTTTTCAACATGCTAACCTTAGCCACAAGAACCATCTTTTTATATGTCTAGGCTTGTGATGGTATCATTCATTATAAAAAGGAGTTAGCCTGTGAAATGGTTTATTAAGCAAAATGAAGATGCTAAGAGAAAGATGCTAAAAATATTATTTTTATAGTTTCAACCAAAGCTTTTCATTCAAATTATATAATTTTTAACATGATTACACTGAACATATTCCTAACTGTTAACTACTTTCCTTTAAAAATCCTAACTGACCTTGTAATAGTACATTCGTCATGGTATTAAAAAGTCCTCAAATTCAAACATTTAAAGCATTGCACTTTTTAATTACAGGTTGAACTGAAATATATGGCCATTAAAAACATGGTACATATTTTATTTCGTATTGGTAAGATAAAATTTTTGTACAGTTTCACGTACTTCTATTACATCAATAGCTACTGAGAATAGAAGCTTGACAGTATAGTGAAGTACTAAAAAAAACAGTAACAACTCTCAAAGCTTTAATAACAGTTAAAGCTTTAATAATGCAATTGGATTTTAGGTAAGTTATCTAGCCTAAGAGACTAGGTCTTTAGGGGTGGTGTTCCTGCTGCTTTCAAGCTGAGTGAGGTTTGTCATTAACCTGAATGGAAGTCACGTTCAGGTAAGGGTTGCATAAATGGGCTACACGTTGTGTTATTTCTTGTCCAAGGGTCATACAAAACAGTCAGGTTTCCTTTGAAGGAAGACTTTGGTTTGTGCATAGTGTTGATAGGTCATCAGGAATTATTTTTATATGATGTAATAATTGATTTAAAATTCTGTGGTTTGTGAGGAAAATGTAACTGGTAAAGAGCAAAAAAATAAAAAACAAAACAAAACAGAAAACCAGTAGTAGCAGATAGTTCGAGGTACGGATCCCAAGGCCAGAGCTATAATGACTGTTATTATCTCAATGGCTTTTCTTCCACTACTGTCAGCTTCTGCCCTTTTCTTCTGTAATGGATTTTTCTATTTTAGAGGTATAACAGCAAAGGAAAGGCCCATTCTGTAGTATCAATGCTCTTTACAGGTAGATATGCTTGATATGCTTGTTATGATTGCCTCTATTAGATGTCCTCCCTTTTGCCAAACTGGAATAACTTTGTCTGCATATTTGTGAAATTTACTGATTGTCACAGTTGTTTGACTTAAAAAATGATCATTCTAGATAACCGGAGTGAGTTATGCCAAAGCATCTGATATATGAATTTATAATCTCCAGGGTACTAGTTAGTGCATATCCTTGAGCAGGGCCCTCAGGCTTACATTTAAAAACATTTTTCTTTAACTACACTGGGGTTTCAGAAATGTTCACTGCACTAAACCCTGGGCATCATGCATGAAAAGGGATCAGCAGCAGAGATGGAACTCATATTTTGATCATCAGATGCAAGCATTTAAAAGAGAGACAAAAATGTAGGGTTTTTTTTTAACACCTAGATGTTATTTTTCCATATGTCTTAATGAGGCTTCTCATATGCTTCCCGGGCGACATATTGACACAGTGGTGGCAAGCCCATCTAATTATATCAGTTGCAAGACAGAATGGGATTGAATGGGGTCACTTGAGAGATGCATAAAACAGAACCATGGAGGCGGGGCTTCTGTTGTCTTCTCTGATCAGGGAACTCTTGGCAAAGTAGAGTGACAAAGCTCTTCTGTTTCTTTGTTTCCTGTTTGTGTCTGTTTCTGATACAAACTCTCTGACAGGCTTTTTGGTGCAAAAATTCACAGAGCAGAAATGGTCCCCCTGCTAGTCTTCATGAGCTGGATATGTAAGGAAGTGAAAGGCAGGAATCAGGTTGTAGGAGTCTCGCACTCAGTGCTCCCATCTAGAAGTTCTGCTCAGTGTGTGTTTGAGTACAGGGATATTGCAGCTTACCTTTCTAGTGGGTCTGTGGTTAGGTTTTTTGTACACCAATTTGAAAATATAGAGAAAAATTCTTAGCTGATGTAATTCATAATAACTACCTCCGATTACTGGTTTATACCTGCTGAGTGTAAATCTCATAGGATGCTTTCATAATCACAGTCTTTATAACATTTCAAAGATGAAACAATTTCAGAATTTTAAACATTTAAGATTTAAATTCTTTATTCAGACCATCTCTCAGCTTTCTAGAAAGTGTATGACTAAGTTTCTTTTTAAAAATTAAAAAAAAAGTTTCATTTTGCAATAATATACATTTGAAGTGCATGAAGAGAAGAGTAAATCTAATTTATGGCTCTCTGTCACAGAATTCACAGTAGCTAGCACACTACATAGGAGACATCTACACTAATAACTGACAAAAACAACTGGACATTCTGTGGACTGCCTGAATGGCAATGTGGGATTAGCATTCACAGCCCCAGACATTTGGGACATTTCTCAAACCCCATTGCCCTGAACCAGTGCTCCTTAAAATTTCAAAAGGTTGTGCTTGTTGTTTCTGATATTACAGCAGAGTAAAAGAAACTGCACATAAGAATTTGTAGTCTTTCTAGACAACAAAAGACATTATGTTCCAGCAATGGTATTAGTTAAGGAACATTAAATCTGCAGCACTTGAAAAACCACTAGTCAAGCATAAAATGTCATAATATCGTGCATGTTGAATAGCTGAGTGTTGCTATACTTTTCTTTCTAAAGGCACAGATCAAACTGTGCTCTTCTAATCATCTGAATACCATCTCCATGGTGCATGTTCATAGAGACATAGCAAAGTAAGACCCATAATACACTACAAGTTATTTGGCATCTTACTGACTTTTGAAATGCTAAACAAAGAATATTAGAGGAGACAATGAAAGGAGTTTTTGTGAAAAGTAAATGAATAGTTTGAACATTTACCTGGAAAAAAAATATAAAATTGATTTTCCTACATTGATTTTCTTTGAGTGCCTGTAAACGGATACTAAGAGGAAAATGCCTATTATCTTTACAGGAACTGAGCAAAGGCTGACTGGTCTACAGTTTCCCAATTCCTCTTTCTGGACATAGGCATCTCTTATAGCCTTTTATAGATGTCAGAAACCTCCAACCAACAGAATATTTCACAAACCACTAGTTATTTCAGCATCCTCAAATATCCCCTGTCTGGCCTCATGGATGGGAATAAACTCATCTTTCCCAAATAGTCTCTATCACTGTTGATTATCCCTCTCCTTCCCAAACCACACTGATATCCCCAGATGTCTGGGATCAGGCTTTGTGTATGAAGACTGAAGAAAAAAAGGTGTTGATCTTTTTGGTTTTTTCCCATATTGCCCATCAGTAATTTGTACCAGCTTTTCACCAGCATGCCGACATTTCCTCTGACTCTTTTTTTGTGACTAACACACTTGTAGCATCCCTTCTTGTTGTCTCCGTTTCCAGTTAGTTTTAGCTCCAGTGAGGCTTTGTTATTCCTGATTTTGACCCTAAATACCAAAGTAACATTTTTATTCTCCTGCTTCCTGTACACATTTTCTCATCTGGCAGGCTGACATTTTGTGTTTCAGTTCTTCCTGATCAGACAAGTGGGTTTTATGCCAAATTCCATCTTCCTCTCCAACAGGATGGTTTATCTCTAAGGTTTCAGAAAGTTTTCTTTAAAAATCAGTCTACTTTCCCCATCGTGGCAGCTTCATAGGAGATTTTGCGTAACAATTCCTTAAATAGACAAGTATTCTCTCCTAATATCCGAAGACTTACCTAGGCTGTTTATCACACTTTTAATTTTCTCCAGCAGATCCTGTCAGTACCATTTGTGCCTGCAGCAGCAAGAATAGTATTCAGAAAACTGAGTAAGCCTTTGTGATAACTGTAATATTACAGATCCTCTACAGAAAAGTAGCAAACCTCACTGAATAATAGGTGTTGTGCAGATTTCTAGCACTGGAGAGAGTGCCCGGTGACTGACACTCATTGCTTCCTCTCTGTAGTTCTTTCTTTAAACACGAGATACGCATCACAGCTTCTTCTAACAGAAGTTGTGGGTTTAGTCTTAGAGACTGTGGCAAATCTTGAGCTCAAGTTTTGTTCCTGATGAGCAAGAGTTATTAACCTGAGGCCATTACGTAGAATCAGATTCTACCAATAACATTTTTGTATTTTAATTTGAAATCTATATACCTTTAATAGGTGATCAAGACCTTTTTTTTTCCTCCAAAGTACTTTTCGTGTGATATCTCTATATGTCTGAAACACAGACTTGCATCCTTTAAGTTCATAGAGTAACTGGTAATAGTAATAGATTGTCATTCACTTCATGGTGGCTATGGGTTTCAAAATTAGTTGATTACAGAAGACAGAGGCATCCCATATATTCTTTTGTTTTACTTCTTTTACTTTCTTATTATTTCCCCCTCTTTTGATGTTTTACAGATAGCATATATTTCATGTGACATTAGGAGTAAAAAAAATATGTGACCTCAAAATATATTTATATTTGACAAAACAGAGTGCATAGGTGTGCATATGCAGTGTATACACACCCATGTGTACTTGCAGACGTATACACGCAATGAACATGAAAAAGAGAGTGTAGTACAGTAAATAAAATGCAGACTAGGAGTAAACAATTGCTTGGGTATTATTTTTATTTAGCTGATAGGAGAGAATTTTGCATAGTTAATTATTATTTTATTATTTTATTTATTAAACAGACAGAAAGGCTGATTATGTTGCCCTCGAGGGAACATGACCACAAACTGAGAAAAAAGTTTTCTTTTTATTGAGAAATAAAACAAGATGTTAAATGGCAACCTCATGTAGGAAGTCATGACCGCTGGCAGTACACTGTCACTCATCTTCCCCTAGTGAATTAATTTACCATAAACATTAGAAATATAATACTTCATGTCAGAACCACAACCATTAGCTTTTTATCTAGAGGACAAGAGGGAATTTCAGAGGTATCTAGAAGCTCTTATACTTTTGTAATCTTGTTATTCAGCAAGTGAATACCTTGGAATTCTAACTCACTGTTTAAACCAATAGACACCTGCCTATTAAATTTATATCCTCAGTGCAGTGTTTCAAAACACCAGCTGATGGGAAAAAAAAAAAAAAGGAAAGAGAAAGGATTTTGTGATAGAGAGAAGGACAGTATTTCATTATGAAGAATTGGGCAACTATATGGACATATGGTTTACATGTAGAAAGAGAGAATACATTGACTTTAGATAGAAAAAAAGCTTTTTGTAGTTGTGTTTTTTTGGTTTGTTGGTTTTATTTCAATATTCCAGTAAGATCCATTCCTTATATTTAAACAAAACATGTGCACATTGGAGCTAAAAAAGAAAAAAAAAAAAAAAAGTGCAAGATGTATATAAATGTGAACAAAATTACCTAACCAAAATTTAAACTGCTGGATTTTGAAACTCACATAAAGACCCCTTTGATAATTGATGTTGCCCTGAATCTATTTTTAACAAAAGATAAAGTTCTTCTGCTAAAATTTGCACTACCATTTAGTTTTAATTATATCCCTAAATTTTGCTCAGTTTCAGTATAATCCTTTTGGAGACTGAGCTGGACAATTTCTCCATTGAAAACAAAAACAACAACAACCACTAAAATACTATCTGAGTTAGCTTAGAATAGAACAGGATTCTTCCAGTAATCTGTAACATAATATAATGAAATATATTTTTAAAAATTAATAAACAAAACTGATCTGATAGATATTTCACTAGCTTTCTTTTGTAGGAGAAAACTGAGCACAATTGCTAAAGAGCCTTATTTAAATATGTAAAAGCATGATGTTTAATCAGGATGAGAATACCATCTGGTAATTCTATTGCTGTGCTGTACAGTAGATAAACTCATAAATTTTAACAAAACTGGATAAGCAGGAAGGAAAAACAAACCAAACCAAAACAAAACAAACAAAAAAAGTATCAGATAACCTTATCTGAAAACTTATTTATGTATGTTACATCTCAGTTTCTTGGCATCTAGAATTTTCTCTTATAATCTTATTTAATTTAAGCAGTCTACCATAGAGCTATGTGATATATTTTTAATTAATCTGGATGCACACTCATAGTAATTAAAATAAAAACCTGTTGGCCTTAAAAGAGATGCTTAAGTTTTATGCAGTGGTAGTCCCTCTTGTTCCAGAAAATAAAGTTAATTCAACATTTGATATGAAATTCAATACCAGATTTAGGTATGCAAATTTTCTATCTACAGTTTAGTTTCTACATATGTGCTACTTGTCTAAATTTTCATTACACTCAGTGAAGAACTATATTTGCAGTCAATAGAGCTTATTTGAAAGCAGACATACTTGGTCAGAACCAAATAGGCAAAAAAACCCAAACCCAAACCTTAGAACTAAGTTCTGTGATAGAATATGCTGCAGTCTTTTTTTCTTCTTTTCTTCAGAAAGTGCCCAGTTTGAATTCTAAACTGCAAGTAGAATCGCAGAAAATCTGAGGGAAGTGGTGGAGTCACCATCCCTGGAGGTGTTTAAAACGCATTCAGACGAGGTTTTTAGGGACCTGGTTTAGTGCTGCAATTAGGTTAGGTTTTGGCTGGCCTCGATGATCCTGAGTGTCTCTTCCAACTGAAATGATTCTGTTCTATGAGGTTGGAAGGCATCTCTGAAAATAGTGTATCCCTGCTGAAACTAGGTCACCTAGAAGAGGTTGCTCAGAGTGGTGCTCAGTTGGGTTTTGAATAACCCCAAGGATGGAGACTACACAATCTCTCTGGACAACTTGCTTCAGTGGTTGACCACTCTCACCATAAGAAGTTTTTTATGACACAGTGTGGTGTGATAGGGTGGTATACCATTGGTATGAATTAGGGAAAGCTTTAGGTTCAGGCAAAACCATTGAGCAATTTTATATCCAATAAGTAAATAAAATACCTTGAGAGAGAAAAAGAAGAAAAGTATGTGAGAAAAGTACTTGTCTACACATAAAAACACAGAGTTGACTAAAATGCATTCTGAATTCGGGTTACTTCAAATGGTATTCGCAGTCTTAGCAGTCTGAGACAACATCTTGCTTAGCAGTTTCTAGTTCCTTGAATAAAATGAAGCACGGTGAACCTTAGCATTATTCAGAGATACGTACATGGGAAGTTGTGTGATGACTGAGCAGTCATCAAGCAGCACGTATTTACATTTTAGGTTCTTGTACCACAGCAGTGAATTCAAAACCTGAAAGTAGGTAGCTAAATCTCCCTGGACAGTATATGGCAGGAGGTATGCATTTCAGAGGAGTGAGCTGATTGTATGAGAGCTTTCTAGAAATAAACAACAGGAAATACTGATTACAAAGGAAAATCCAAGTTCCCGTCATTCTTTGGAAGACTACAACCCAAAAAATGAGGCATCAAAACAAATTTCCTTTTGCTCAAAATTCACCATTGAGAACAAACCCTTACAGAATAGAATTCTACAAATTTTCTCTGCAAGACCTGCACACAATTCACCATTTCCAAAATTATTCAAGAAAGAAAAGGATTATATTCTTAATGTAGAACACTCATGTCAGAATTGGGAATTATAAACTGAGATATATTTAAAACTCGAGTATTTTACAAGCGCTCTGTGACCACCATTTTATTGAGTATTCTGGAAAATCACTTATCTCCTTTCTTTTGATGTTTCTGTAAAATAAGAAAAGATCTTGTAGTGATGAGCATGACTACAAAACTAAGTGGTCAGGCTGTTATAAGGTGGATTGCCACTTCCCCAGCTGTGACAGCTCTTATGCAGCAACCCTCTTGAATTATACTGAGAATATTCTCAACATCAGATCACACATTCAGGATCTTTACCATTGTTTTCCTCATGCAATGGATGACCACATCTATCTCAATAACCAAATTGGATCAGGGTTCATTCTCCAGTCTTGGGGCTTGGAAATGCTTATTCCTACAAAATTAACTCTCTTAACTCCTAGAATACAATAGATGCAGTCAAACTGCTTTGCTCTCAACAGACTTGCATATTTTTTCTGAGGGTGTAAGTTGGCCTTAGCAAGAAAATGCCAGCAAGAATCAAGCAAAGAAGTACATGATGGTGTTGAATCCTGTAGCTTTGTCCTGTTCAGTTTACTACTGTAAACGTAAACCACAGGGCTTAGACAGAAGCTAGGAATGTTATTTCTCAAGCAGGATAGTTACAGGTGTTTAAAGATCCTATATAAGTACATGGATTTTATAGGACAAATAAGAGGTACTGCTTATGGAGTAGTAGTAACTTTTTTCCAGATTGTAAATTTGAACTTGCCCCTAAATTCCATCTATCCTTTCTGAATCTTTTTTTTTTTTTTTTAATTTTTTTTTTTTTTACTCTTTAAATAGTTTTACATTTCCTTTAAGTTTTCAGTTGAATTTAAGTCCAGGATGCTGTGGGCTTCAGGAGACCTTGACTATAACCCCAATTGGATGCACGATTCATTGTCTTGCTCAAGGCTCTCACATGGCTGCTAGAGATCACATCATTTTCTACTAATCTCTTAGGGGTGCTCAAAGGATTAATTAGTTAATGTGTTGTGAAGCACTTTGAAGATGAAAAGTGCTTTATAAGTGCTAAGCATTACTACAAAGAAGTTAGGGAGGGGAACTGGTGTTTGACAGGTAGCTGAAGTAGAGCTTCGAAATCTCTCATTTGTTATTAAGAAAAGAGCCGTAATTCTCTCTGAACTATCTGTGATCTGGTTTTCAAAACAGTAAGAAAATCTTTAAAACATCAACCTACTCCCTTTGAACCTGATGAAGGTTACACATGTTTCTCCTCTGTTCCTTCCCTTTAATTAATTGTGATAAATTCTATGGAACTTGTTGTTCAAAGGGTTTCAGCTGCCTGTTACCTTGTAGTAAATACAAACACTGCACACTTGCATGACTTTCTGAGAGCTTATACAAAGGATAAAAAAATTGTGATGTGCCCCTGAAGTGACTGGAAAAGACTTTGAAAGCACCACCACTGCAGCTGGAGCCACTGCAGTAGTGTTTCACTTTATGCCTGAAGTTTGTTGAACCAAAAGAACTTAGATTTTGCTAATGTCCCTCCTCCATTCTGTCTTTTTCAATGGATGGGGCCATAGTATTGAACAAGTTAAGGTTTGTGCTTTAGCAGCTAAAATGTGGGTAATATTGTTAAAGAGTAGAAGATACGAGGTTAAAGCTGCTTCCATTTTGTCCAAACGCTCAAGTTATGACCACATACTTCTGTCCTCTACGTGACTGCTCTGGGCCAAATGAAATGTGCCCTTAGCCCAGAATTTTGACTCTGTCATCAACAAAATACTTCTGGGGAAAATGTGTTGTCAGTCTTTCAGAGACATCCTGCCTCAGATTTTGCTGGAGACTAACAGGTATAAAGCCAACCCATGTATCACAAATCATGACGTAATGCAAAAACCCCTCACCTAATAGATGTTTAATTTACCTGGTCGTATGGACCACTACTTTATACATGTTATAATAGTGAAAATATATGGAACCAAATAATAATTTAAAAAATGAGAGAAAAAATAAAAATAAAGAGTGATAAATATTTTCTCTGGGTAATAAGCCAGTTCTGCAAGATGACATTATAATTTTATTTTTTAATGTCATAAATTAATTTCAAAGTAGTCATTCTTCATCTTCTGCATTTACTATCTCTTGTCATACAGTTTCATTTCAAATTTTTCAGAGAAACCAACTCAAAATGAAAAGGCAGGAACTTTCAATATTCCCACATGAGACAAACATGCCCATTTATATAATGTGGGTTTTTTTGTTGGTAGTTTGTGCTGGTTTGACTGAAAAAAGTTAATTTTCTTCATGCAGTGAGAAACTCTTCTTTGTCATAGCTAGCGTTTTCCTTGTTTGGATTTAGTTTAAGAACAATAAGATGGCACCCTGGGATATAATTAATGTTTTTCTTCCAGTAATTTTCCATTGTTTTTGAGTTGGAAAGAAGAGAACGTAAGAACTTACTATTATCTTAGCTGTTGTCTGGGAGACCAAGATGTTTCTGGGCTCTCAGTCTGCAGGTGCAAGGCAGTGAGTAATGGGCATGGATGAGACTGGCTTTGACTGACATCCAGGCTGATCAATGAGAATATTCCATGCCATTAGCGTCATGCTTTCTATTTAATAGGAACTGTTTTTTTCAGGCTAGGAGACCTGTTCTGGTTCTGTGCTGTTTCAGTTGAGTTCAGTTTGTGATTTCTTTTACTTCAGCCTTTTGCCCTTCTGCCATTTTGCAGTGCGCATCTAGGCCTTTCTGCCTTTTTAGGGGTTTTTTTGTTTGTTTGTTTGTGGGTTTTTTGCTTGCTTGTTTGTTTATTTGTATTTGGGTTTTGGGTTTTGGTTGGTTGGTTGTTTTTTTTAATTGGGTTACTTGTAACACCACTACTAAAACCATATGGATAAAATAATGATGTGTTTGAGCTAGTGAGCTGATCTTGGCAAAAAAAGAGCTGTCCACAAAAATGTTGACTGGATGATTAAGTGAGCTTTACAAATACATCCTATCATATATGGTGACCACACTTTCCATTCTAGAGTTATTTGAGACCCTCAGTAAGCAAACCTATTAAAATACCACTGCAGAGGAAAAAAACAAAACAAAACAAAAACAATAACAAAACAAACAAAAACACAAATAAACAAAAAACAAACAACAAATAAACACAAACAAACAAACAAAAAACAACAACAAAAAAAACCGCAAAATACGACCCAGAAGTTACTATATTATTGCTTGTCTTCCTAGGCATTTCTTTATTTGGCAGTCTGGAAAATGGTTTTGTCCTGTGAATTAATTGATGTTTTGGAATAACTCAGCAATTATTGTCTACAGTAATATTTTTTTTTGCATTTTAGCTTTGAAAAGTTTGTCACATTTTGTTCCATCATTTATAATTATGTTAATCAAAAATGTTTCTTGATCCTAAGCTCTTAACACAAATACAAGGCTAATCACACAAAACAAGTCAGTCACAGTGTTTTCAATCAACAGAATATAGTAGGATCTGAAGTTAATTTAAGACCATAGTGAAAAGTTGATATTTATAGTTTTAAAAATCAAGAGATAAATATTAGTTCTAGAATGGCAATGTGAGGTCAACAAAAGACTACTTTGGCCTCATCGCTTTTATCCAATATTGATCAGCAGCACAGGATATGAGAACAAGCAAGTACATAACAATAGTTCCCATCAGTGCGTAGTTAAGACACTTTTCTCACAGTAGATATTTAGCCTTTTGTGTTTTTTTTTCTTCCAAGAATTTGCTTAATTCCTTTTTGAGCCTCCAACAGCTTTGTTATTAACAGTATCTTCTTAACAAGATGTAGTGTGAAGAACATGTTCTTCAAGTAGTTTTCCATCTTTTAGCTGTTATGAATCTACACAGCCCAAGCTTTCATGAAGAAATCTAAATAGGTAAGATCTAGAGAGGTTACCAAAAGAGTATTTAACTATGGCATTGTATTATTTAAAAGGCACCTGACCCGAGCGGAATTTTTCAAATGGTATACAGTAAGTCTTAGATGTCACGTATTTATCCCATTTAAAAACAAATTAAAACCCCCACAAAAACAAAACCAAAACAAACAAAAAAAACCAAGCACACACAAAAACCAACCAACCAACCAACCAAAAAACAAAAAAACACAACCCACAGTGCCAGATCATGAGTTCATGATGGTTTTGGCTCAAACTAACTAGCACTATCTAACTCAAATAATGTATGTGGAGGATAATATATGCTGAAGACCATTCCCAGGAGTTCAGTGTGACCTGCCTCTTTTAGGAGCAAATAGAGTTCATGTGTCTAAATGTGAGCTGGGCTGTAAAGGTAGGTCTCAGTGTCCAAGAATTTCCCCAGTCAAAGACAAATGTAGCCAGTGAGAGCAGTGTAAGTGCACTTCTTAGAAAAATTCCCAGACATCCAGACTTTTAAAAAAGAAAGATAATTGAAACAGAGAATAAGGAAGATAAATTTTGTTGTTAAAAAACACCTTTCTCGTTAAGAACCACCAAGATGCCCAAATGTTAAATGCATTTCATTATTAAGTAAAAGCAACTATAAAACACACTGCTTCCCTTCCTTGTTTTCTTGGTCTACATGGTCAATGTTGATAACAACAGTAAACTAAGCCCTAGAGCTCACTGAGCAGTGTGGTCTATTCCTGTCAAACGTTTTACCTCGGTGTCATAACCACTACCTACCCATGTACCTACCTGCCTTCCCAAGTATTTTCCTGTCCAATTAACGTGCCAAGGTCGAGTATTTCTCAAAGGCTAAGTACCATTAGAACAGTCACATTCATTTCCTACATGATATCATAGTTATTTGGGGAAATATAATGTTATAACATAAGATAACGTTACAGATGTCATCCAAACCAATTTGGTGAAGATTTCCAGGCCAGAATGTCAGGACCAAACTACACTAATTATAACAGGACTGTATGAGTAGTTATGCAGATAGGATTTATACGTTTATATCCTTACACTGTTCCCTGATCTACTCTTATCCACAACAGCCCATGCTTTTTGAAAACAGGAGTGGTCAATTTGAGCAAATACTATAGATATAGCTCAGCTGAATCCTGTGTGCTAAAGCTACCAAAGTCCCAAGTGCTTTGTGAACTGATTTCTTTAATGAGTGCTAAAAGATAAGCCGATATTTAAGTAATTTGCTGCTTAAATCTAATACAAAGTTATTTCATCTGAATCAAACAGAGTTTATCTCAGATAAAAATCTTTTTTCCATTTGATTAAGACTTTGCTAACATATTTTAGTCTTTACCTTAATTTTGTCACAGATTCTGAAAACATTTGACAGAATTGATTGAACATCTCTGGGTTTATTGTGATTTTTATAAGATTCTACCTTTGGGAAAACATTTTGCTCTTGAGTTGACAGCTTTATTCCAACCCTAAGGCATCCATGATAATTAATAACTGTGTCAGGTCAGTTCACCATAGGCAGAGGCAGATGCAATGCAGGAGGTTTTTTTTTTTATCTCCCCTGTTTTCTACCTTGGTAAGTGACCTTTATTAAATTATGTTTCAAGCCAGGAATTCATGACATTCAGATTCCATAGGGCAAGATGAGAATGCCATTTTCTCAGCTCATGCAGGAAGGTGTATTATCCTGACTGTATCTAACTCACAGGCTTTTTGTTTCGTATTTTAAGTTAGATTTCAGTGGAACTACTATGGAGACCAAATCGGGACAAACTGTGCCTGTGTGATTCAACTCTATTTCTCATTTATTTTTCATTTATTTTTCCTTTTAATGTGTACAAAATATTTTTATCTGCTTGATTGTTACATACTCATTTCTTTCAACATCAGTAATAAAAATATTTCACCTATTTCTCACTTATGCTCATTTATGGGACCGAGGCCAGCTATATGGCCACAAGACTAGGGAAGTGATTGTCCTCCCCTACGCACAGTGATGAGGCCACACCTCAAATATTGTGTTCAGTTTTGGGCCCTTCACTACAAGAAAGACATTGAGGTGCTGGAGAGTTCAGAGAAGGGCAACGAAGCTGGTGAAGTGCCTGGAGCACAGGTCTTATGAGAAGTGACTGAGGGAACTGGGATTTTTTAACCTGGAGAAAAGGAGACTCAGGGGAGACTTTATCACTCTCTACAACTACCTGAAAGGAAGTTGTAGCATGGAGGGTGTTGGTCTCTTCTCCCAAATAGCAAGTGATAAGACAAGAGAAAATGGCCTCAAGTTCCACCAGGGAAGTTTAGATTGGATATTAGGAAAATTTTTTTCACCGAAAGGGTTGTCAGACATTGGAACAGGGTGCCCAGGGAAGTAGTTGAGTCGCCATCCGAAGAGGTATTTAAAAGACTGGTAGATGTGGTGCTTAGAAACATGGTTTAGTGGCAGACTTGGCAGTGTTAGATTAACAGTTGGACTCAATGATCTTAAAGGTCTTTTCTAACCTAAATGATTCTATGATTCTGTGATTGTCTAATTTAGAAACTGTTTATTTAAAAAATATATTTATGGAAGTTAATAATGTGTTTTTTAGGCACTAATGTTTAATAGAATTTTTTTTTTCCCATATGAAAAGTAGTAGGAATACATCAGGGATCTGACGTGATGATCATCACCATTGTGCAATTTCCAGGAATTCAGCCCTTAATTGTTCAGTATTTGGTTACTGCCTCAATTGTGGCTGTACTATTTACTAACTTCTGTCTTATTTTGCCAAATCTTTAAGAAATCTTTTTTATTTTTATTTACCCCTATAAGTAGGAATGCCATTAATAATGTGGATGCAATTAAATTTTTTTTTAAAAGGGCAGGGTGAGGGAGAAAAAAGGCAGGACAAGGTCATTACCATAAAAGCCATGTAGAGAAGATGGGTGAGGAGTAAGATAAGATTTAGAAAGAATGTTTATAATCATGTTTTTTAACATGTTGATTCCAAGCTTCTGATATTTATTTATTTATTTGTTTTGCTTTTTTGCCTTTTTTTTTTCCCTTCTGAAATGATGGGGTTAGAGGAGGAGGGAGAGATTTTATGATGAGTAGCATTTAGTGCATTATAATATACAAACACATCAGAGTCCCGCATCCAGTTCTGCAACCTCCTAAGCTTGCATAAATAGTTAGAACAAACCATTCCAGAGCATTTGAAGCGTCAAAGACTGCACTTGACCTCCTCTACTCCTTTGCCTGAAAAAGAAAAGCAGTCCAGACTGTGAAGACTAAAGGAAGAGCTTGCTACATAGCTATCCCATATTAACCCGAGGTGGTATATTTCTAAAGACTGGAGTCATAAAATGCTGTTACCCTCTACATAATCATCTGTAGTTATTTCGTCTCTTTGGGAAATTATTTCATTAATTTTTTCTCCTTCACTGGGTGGATCTTTGTGGGAAGATGAATAACACCATAGAATAATTTTCCTTTAATCTTTGTTGGGAGAGAAGATAGATATGTTTAATCACAGTTAAGGCTGGAAAGCCAGTGTAGTTAGTTTAGATTAGATTGAAGGAATAGGAAACCTGTCTTACTCAGTTTGCAAATATATAATTACTTCATAAATTTTTAAAAGGTACAGATCATCAGCTTTAGTAGCTTTCATTACCTCTAACTGAAATCTGTGCACTTCTGTGTTTGGACTATTTGCCCTCTGTATCACAATTATTGTTTATATTTGAATAGGTTATGTATTTAGCACATAGTTTCAAAGGCCCTATACATCATCTGCCTGCCTAAATAGGAAACATTTATTATCTCTTTTATGTTGTATGAGATTGGATTTTTGAAATTATAATTATTTTCTAAACTTCCTTTTTCTTACTTACGGATTCTTCCAAAATTAGTAGAGCATTTCTGGTCCTTTCCCTCTCTGTAAAGTATATGTGGTTATTATCTTTCTGATTTTTAACAGGTCAATCAATGTGACATTGAACACATTTGGAAGATTAAGTGAAATGGATAGCTTAGCATGTTATCTATTTTCTGACAACTTGTCCTTTTTTTTTTTTTCTCACTGCCCCAAGTAATATTTAGTTCATCTCTTTGGCTTGTAAACCTCAAGGTTAAAGCAATGTGAAGATGAACAGTGATAGAAAGCTAATATGCAGTAACTTATCTTAAGCTATTTGTTTGTAGTCTTTTTTGTTTAAAAAGAAAAATAATCAAAGTTTCTTGAAAACTGTGGAATAAAAACCATAATGAAAGAAATCATGAATGGCTGAACATAGCCCTGTGCAGCCCTCAATGAGATAAGTGAATAAATAAATAAATAGAATAAATAAACTAAATAATATTTGTTTTACTAAAAAAGAATCTGAAGCTTTTTGGAGGAGTTTCCAAATACTTAATTATTCATTTTTTAATACTTACAGTTTCATTTATTTGAAAAAAGAAATCTCATTGCCAGTTTTCTCAATAATTGTTAAATGAAGAAGAATAAAGAAAGCTGCATGCTAGACAGGCTCCAAAAGGAAATGAGGGAAGAGGAAATGAGGGAAAAAATAAAATCTGAGGTCAAATTTGAGGCTTTATCACATCCTTACTGTGTAATGGTATATTAAAAAAAAAAAAAATCATGTAAGTTATTTGTCTGCTTGCATAATCCACCAATTCTGCCAAAACACTTCTTCACTTCTTTTTTTTTTTTTTTTCTGTTTCTAGGTTACCCCATAGCATTTCAGAAGAGAAAACAGAGTCTACTACCATTTTTCTTGCTACTTCAGTGACAAGCCAAGTGTTCAGTAAAACAGTGAAATATTTTTTCATATTAGTTAGAAACTAATTGGGGCTAACTAAATATTCATCCAGCTTATGAGTGATTTTGTCATCTGAAACCTAGAAAACACTCATGCCATTTGAAATGGTTCTACTGACCAGTCAGCCTCACCTCCATGCCCAGTAAGATCACGGAACAGACATGGCAAGGCATATGGATGACAGAGGTCTGATTCGAGACAGACAATACGGCTTCACAAATGGAAAGTTTTGCCTGAGTAATGTAGCAGCCTTCCACAATGCAGTGGTTGCACCAGCAGACCAGAAAAGAGCTACGGATGTCATCTACCTGGACATAAATAATGCCTTTGACACAGTTCCACACAGCATTCGTGCTGCTGAATTGGAGAAAATACAGGCTTGAAGGTGGGACTGTTAGATGAATAAGGACCTGGCTGTATGGCTGCATCCAAAGAGTTATAGTCAATGGCTCAGTGTACAAATGGAAACCAGTAACAAGTGTGTTCTGCAAGGGTCAAATGTTATTTAATATCTTCATCAATGACAATTAATTGAGGGATTGAGTGCACCTTTAGCAATTACGGGGATGACACCAACGAGAGTGGTGCCCATGATACACTAAAGAGAAGGGATGCATCCAGGGGGACCTCAACAGCACAGACTGAGGGATGAATGTATTGAGAGCAGCTCTGCCAAGAAGGGCTTGGAGATACTGGTGGACAAAAAATTGGACATGAGACAGCAATCTGTGCTGGGAGCCCAGAAAGCCAACTGTACCTGGGCTGTAAAAAAAAAGAAGGGTGATTCTTCCCTTCTCCTTCGCTCTTAGATTCGTTTGGATTGGACGTAAGGAAGAACATTTTTACAATAAGGCTGGTGAGACACTGGAACAGGTTCCCCAGAGGAGTTGTGGGTACCCCATGATTGGAAGTTTTCAAAGTCAGGTTGGACGAGGCTTTGAGCAACCTAATCTAGCAGAAGATGTTCCTGCCTGTGGCAGAGGGATTGGACTAGTTTATCTTTAAAGACCCGTTCCAACTCAAACCGTGCTATGATCCTGCAAAATTTCTCAGTATTTATTCATTCCGATTGGCTTCTGCAGTTTGGGCCAGGGGATACAGATCAGCTAGGGGTTCTGTACTAAATTTTTCAGGACAGAATATTTTGTATTTTACAGGATCACAGACAGGATTACATATAAAGTTGTCTCTTTTTAGGTAACAGAATTTAGTCCTGTCTGCACATGAAGTATCCATGCCTAAATCTTCTAAAAGTGTTTCCGTCTTAAAGGATCTGAGCTACTTTCTGTGATGTTTTCAAAACTAGCATTACAGAAAATCTTAGAAATACAATGAAATATTTTCATGCTTTACATAGATTGGACTGTTGGCCATGCTAGGGTATTATTCTTTCACCTTTTTTCCTGGAATACGTGGTATATCCTGCACAGTGTCTGCATTCAAGTCAGAGGACAATGAAAAATTCAGGTTATTGTTGAGACTTAGAAAAGATGAAATGTGTCTTTTATCATTTTTTTTTTATTTTTCACATTGTGAATACTGTTAATTTCAGGATCATTTGGAAACATATGGTGCCAACAATCTACACTGCAGATTTCATGGTGGAGTGGAACTTCCAGTTTGGAATATTTTTTAAATGCACATGATAATGGAAGTATGAACTTAAAAAAACTGTGCTTCTCTGTACTTAATCATTTTTACTACTGGGAGACGGGATGACTGAGGTTATAATTGATAGTAGCAATTTTTTTTATTCACTTCCCAATAGGAAATTGGCATCTTAGTCCAATCATTTTAGATTTATCAGTGTCAACCCTATAGTTGAAAAATGAACCCTGGGGGAAGGAAACCTATCACCAGCTTTCGTGTCCTACTGTGAAAACACTGATGACTATATAATTGAGGTGACATTGGCAAAAAGCCTATGCAATTTTTTTCTTAGCTAAGACAGTCCTCTGATCCATGTGGAATTGTTCTGAGACTTTGTGATAAGTCAAAAATAAAGTTAGGATTTTTTTTTTTTTTTTTTTTTTTTAAAGAGACTAGAACACTATTAATAGAATGGTAGGGAATACTGAATGGACCTAATCTGTAACCAAATATTTAACTATTTAAAATATAATTAATTCAAATCCCTTAATTCTTGTTTTATTAAACTTGCCAACAGCACAGAAGTAACACAAAAGCTGAAATGGATGACAGGGAGCTGGGAACTGTTACTGCAATGCCTCAAGTGGATATTAGACATACTGAAAGAAAAGTAGCCTCTTGTGACTAGGTCAGCTGTTAATGTTATAAATGTTTGCTTGCTGCTGTGACTTTTGGTTTGGTTTTGTTTATTTCATGTTGAAAATCATGCATGTTTGGTGATGATTAGAGTACTGAAAAGTCAAATCATGGAAGTGCCTCTCAGTTTTCCTGTAAGCTGAATAGATGTGCCATATCTACCTTTATTACTCTATTTTTTTAACCTCCGTAGTTTTGCCTTTTAGTATTTTCTCTGCTTCAGTTTTTGAGGCAATGAAGTTTCAGGGTTTTTTTAATCTAATTTTTAGAGCTAGAGCTGATCAAAAATATTTCAGTTCCTTTCTTTATATATCTCGTAATGATTCAAGAAAATCAACACAAATATGACACATATATCTTATCATCACTGGCACATCAGGTGATGGCTTCTAATGATAGGTTTCTTCAGCTGTTTTAACTGATGGAAAGATTCTACATCTTGATCCATGAAGCTAATCTTTCCTCTGATGTTTCTCCTGTATTATATCAATGGAAAGTTCAAAGTAGTAGAATTGACCTTGTAGATCTAAAAATAATTTCCCCTGAATAGAAAAATAAAAAGAATAAATCCTATTCTTTCTGGAGTCAGGCCGTTGGAGAGGATTTGTCCTGGGATCCAGGAAGACTATAACAATGAGAAAAGGACAAACGATCTCTGGGGACAATAGTAGTATTATGTATACTGGCAGAAGATTATGTTTTAAATAAAATCATGCCACTAGGGAACTAGAGAAACATAGAATGAAGACCAAACATACAACAAAAGTGAGCAATTTAAAGCTCAAGTTATAGCTGTTAAGTTGAATAAATTGCTAGATTTAGTAAAGAAAATGGACACCTAAGAGTTGCCCATATTAATCAAGGCATGCCTCATAGGGTAAGGAGGGAAAAGGACATACAATAATGGCAAAATCTGCAGGCATACAGAACAGAAAGACACTTAAAGTCAATATGTTCTTTATGCAGCTTCTAAGAGCTGACAGAAAATGTTTAGAATAGTGGTGTTTGAAAGTCACCCATGTGAAAATCATCAGTGTCTCACTTCAGAAGATTATCTGGTATGAAAGACTGCTAGGAATCCACAGACCAAGAGAGGCAACAATGGTGAGAACACACTCTTATAATTCGTGGCAATGTCACTTTGAGGTAATGGTCACTGAGCAGTAGTAACTCTTCTTGAACACCTGTCCTGCCTACAGCTGTGCTTTTATTCATTTTCATTAACCCAAAGACCAGAAATGTCCTTACTGGCAAGTGGTCTAAATTTATTTGCAGACTGAGAATCTGGACAAGTTTCATGACAGAAAGCTCTGGTTTGTAAATCCTGTTAGTGTTGAGATAGGAAAAAAGACTACTGAACTACTTAATCATATCAGTACTGAGGCTCTTTGAAACAAATATAGAAATGTAACTCTAGGCACCCAATAAAATTTAAAGTTAAAAGCATTCCCAACTGCATTTCTTTGGGGGCTAGAGGCCAGGACAACTGGAGGAATATCTAAGAACACATTTTTCACTTGGGTGCCCATTTAAGTGCAAAAGCTCTGCTCTAAGTGCATTTTATTAGCTTTGCAGTGCATGGGGTTTTTTTTGTTTGCTTGGTTTTGTTTTTTACATTACATTATCTTTCACTTTGTTTCTGTATGAAAGGCGATGACTACTAATGACAGTGGTTAGAATCTTCTGAACTATGTACAGAATTTTTCACACACGAGGTATTTTATTCACAGTTTAAAAATAAATACTTTTTAAGATTTACAAGTAATGGAAATGAATATAATTACACTGTAATAATCAACAGAGTTTTGCTGTTTAAGATTTCATCTGTCAAATATTTTTATACTCATTAAAAAAAAAAACTGTTGCAGTAACATTTGGGCTGTTCTTATATTTCGTGTTAGCTATGGCTGTGTCTTCCCTTGCTGTCTCTTTGACCTCCTTATTTTCCTTTTTCAAATTTTACAACCATAAATTTTTCAGGCGTAGATTATACATGTAAGTAAAACTAATATTTTAAAACATAATTCAGTGAGAATGTCTATTTTTACCATACATAACTTTGCTATAGAAAAAAAGAAGTTACTGCTTTTGTTCAGGCTTCTCAGAAGTAAAAATGAGACCTCAGTTAAAGAAATAACTACACCATCATCATCAGGTTCTGCAAGATTCATTTTAACAAGATGGTAATTTACATATTTGAGCACTAAGGCATATTTCTTTCATATCATATTTTCAGTTATTTTACCGTTGATCCATGAACTGAATTCACAATAATGTCAATCAGAAAATAACTCTCAAATCTTTACGCTTCCAAAAAGAGTTACAAATATAACAAGTATCTATCAAATTCTGTATAGCAAACTACTCCAGCAAGAAAATAATGATAGAATTAACAAGTTTGCAGTGTAGATTAATTATTCTTAGAAATCCAGAAATTAAAAATAAAGTTAATGTGGAAATTGGAGATTTTTGTATTTTGAAGGATACAAAATCATGTGTAGGGAGAATTATCATAGGCAAATACAATGGATATAGCTGATGTAGACCAGAAATGTAAATTCAGATACTGCAATAAGGTTGCAAGAGTCTGCTTGTAATAAAAATAAAGCAATATCTTGATTAAACATCATGATAATCAATTGCATTATTTTACTAACATACTTTTATTGTATGGGAGAGTAAATATTTTTTTAATATCTGGGAGAGTAAAACTTATTTACAGAAGTATATGGTCAAATAGCCGCTTCCCATTTTATAGAAGAAAAAGAAGGTCAAAATTTGTCCAAGGAACTCTTACGTGAAGTACCAAATAGAACTGAAAGGTTATTACTAGATAAAACCTAATCAGATGTCAAAACCACACTGCAAAATTCACTAAACTGGTGAGAAAGACGTGCCCAAATGTCAAAATGCAGAATTTTGAACATACTTTTGTAAATTTATTAACTCAATGTTGGAAACAGTTTAGTATTGAACTTCTGAGAATTAAGCAGAACTTCATTTTAAAATAATAAAATTTTCTAATCCCGTTCAGAAGTATTTGATGACATGTCGTGTCATGTAGACATGGTTGATGTCTTTTAAATGTACATTATCACTTGGCGGATCTGTGAGAGAAGAAGGACTTTTACACAGATTCTCTAGTTTCAGGTCATAGTCAGTGGACTGATGTGAACATCATGTAAGCCCATGTGAACCTCATGAATTTCAAGAAGGCCAAGTGCAAGGTCCTGCACTTCAGCTGGGGCAATCTCCAGCATCAATATAGACTGGGGCTAAAGTGATTGAGAGAAGCTCTGCTAAGAAGGATTTGGGGATACATACAGACAAAAAATTGTCCATGAGGCAGTAATATGTTCTTGCAGCCCAGAAATCCACGTGTATCCTGGGCTCCATTGAAAGGAGCATGGCCATCAGGTTGAGTGAGATGATTCTGCCCCTCTCTTCTGCTCTGGTGAAACCCTACCTGGAGCATCCACCTCTGGGATCCTCAGCGTGGGAAAGTTATGAACCTTTTGTAGTGGGTCCAGACCAGGGCCACAAAAATTACGAGGGGACTGGAAAACCTCTCCTAAGAAGAAAGTCTAAAAGACTTGGAGTTGTTCAGCTTGGAGAAGAGAAGCTACGTGGAGGACCTTATTGTGACCTTTGAGTACTTTAAGGGGGCTCATAAGAAAGGTGGAGACTTTTTCCAAAGCCTATAGTGACAGGACAAGGGTCATTTGATTTAAATTGAAAGAGGGTAGGTTTGGATTGAGCGTGTGGGAAAATAGAATACTGCGAAGATGGTGAGACACCGGAACAGGTTTCTCAGGCAAGTTTTGGATGCCCCATCATTGGAAGCGGTCCAAGTCAGGTTGGATGTGGCTTTGAGCAACCTGTCCTAGTGGAAGATGACCCCAACTATGGCAGGGGGGGTTGGAAATAGATGGTCTTTAAAAATCCCTTCCACACCAAACCATTCTATGATTATATGATTTTATAACCATTTCTTCTATCTGTAGCATGTGGGGGTTTTGTTTGATTTTTTTTTTTTAAATGCTGGATTGATTTTGTATTGTATTTGAAAACTTGACTCAGAAGCCTTAAGATAGAAGAAAAAAAAGGTTGAGAGTCTATTCTAAGAAATAAAGTATTCTCACAGTAGAAAAATTATTATATTGGTCAATGAAAAATACAAAGTAATTTTTTAAAGAGTAGCTAGAAATAATTAATCAAAAAGAGAATAAGCATAGGAACAGAAATATACCCAAGATAGCCTTATTATGGCAGATTTAAATCCAAAGTACAGACAGAAAAGTGTGGATGTCCAAATGCAGGTAACCCCAAGTAAACTAAGAGCTTGAACTCTGAAAGTATATCTGATAACTATTCAATTCAGCTACCTAAACATAGCTGTCTCTCACTCTCTGAGATATTCTAGGGTATTTGAGACATCCACATGTGCATTTCAGAGCAGAACTTGGCATATACGATACGAGCAATCTGCTCAGCATGCTGATAACACTAAAGATCCACAAGAGAACCTGAAAAACTCAGAAGTATCTCACAGAGCAATGGAAGACCTTTTTTTGATCACTTTTCATTTTTCTAAATGTTTTCTGTTTGACATTTATTCAACATTAGTCTTCATTATATCTCCAAGTGTTGACACCGAATCAAAGCTACTGCAGTTGATGTGTCCCTTAAGAAAAAATATGACTCCATTAAATTGTTCTATTGTTCCTGAAGGTGAACATAAATTCCATAAAAACAGGGAATGTAACAACTGTTTGTTGAAACTGAGATAAGTTTGTGCTTGTATCTTTTTCATGCTGATGTCATTTCACTTTAATAATGAAAATAGCACATAAACATAACCTTTGTGTTAGATATTGTCAGTTTGAAGTGCTGGCATCCCATCAGAATTGTTACAAAGAAAAACTTGGATTTCTTTGGGCTAATATTTGAAAGTGATCTAAGGCAAAGGAGAGCAGGAAGAGTGGGACAGCATTTTCTATTCCTATTACTGGAATTTCTGTGTCAGAATTAAAGAGTTCAACTTTTGATAATTCAGGCTGATTTAACCATATGGCAAGTACACTGTCTTTTTGGCCATATAACATATTTTTTTCCTAAGGAATTTTCACCTTGTATAAAGCATGTATTTATTAATATTCATACTCTCAGTTACTCTGTGTATTCTAAGTTCATGTATTTCTCAAAGTCCTAAAAGACAGAGTCCTGAAAACATTAAGAGTCTGTGTCTAGAGAGAGGGAACCAAAAAGGCAAAAAAAAGCTTCCTTCTCATCTTGTTATGGAGCATAGCAAGTTTAAATAGCACAGAATGAAGCTGATCTATTGTTTTTTTAAGAACTCAGTACTCAATGTCAACACTGACCACATTAATTAGGGTAAGAAATTATTTTTAACCAGACACTGTTTGAGAAGCTTCCTCTCTTCTGACTTTGGGGAAATGAAAATGCAGAGAGACACCTTTTAACTTTTGGCTGCTCTCCCAATAAATGATTCAGTAGTACCTTTGGGTCTTATATGAGCACTGAATTTGGAAGACTTGGATTCTCATTCAACCCTAGATCTAAATTTTCATTTAAGATATCTAATAAAACATGGAAAAAGTGAGTAGCATATTTTTTTTTTAGTTCTATTTTTCAAACTCTCTGCTTTAAAAATAGAGATCCTGTTGACTTACATGCATCTTCTTTCAAGAGCCTTTACACATAATGTCAGAATGTTTCTTCCAGGAACTGCATGTAGAGCTGCTAACAGCAATATTTTTTATCCATGGTTTTTAATATTGCCTGAGTGAATGTTGCTTGCTAAGGGCAAATAAAAATGAAATGGTCATAGTAGTGCTTTACACTAGAACACAACAAATTACAGATTTGTTTAGTAAATACTTGATGCATTACCCGAATTCCAGTTACTTTCTGAGTTATGTTTTCACTGTCTCCTGATCTGAGACACCTGATGTGACACTGAGGATACAGAGGAGACCCAGACTGAAAAAGATACCAAGCAATGTACATGAGAAGTGTCTCAAAATACTTGTCAAGCACAGTTACTCTTTAGAACTCTGATCACGAAATATCCCAGTCACCCTCCAGCTGTGAATGGCAAGATTGAACCTAGCATAAGGTAGCTTTGCTTGTGTCTTATTACACATTACATTACATAATATACTTCTGTCTTTATACCAAGATAAAAATATTAGATCTTGTGATAAGACTATACTTTGCTGGTCATGCAGGTAGTTCTTTATCATCACTAAAGATCTTCACACAGTACTTCTGTGACAGGTTGACCTTGGCTGAACACCAAGTGCCCACCAAGCTGCTCTATCATTCCCCATCCTCAGCTAGGCAGGGGAAGAAAAAATACAACAGTCTTATGGATTGAGACAAGGACAGAGAGATCACCCAGCAGTTACTGTCACGGGCAAAAAAGACTTGACTCTCAGAAATTAATTAGACTTATTGCCAAAAAGAAGTCACAGTAGGGTAATGAGAAATAGAAAACAAATCTTGAAACAACTTCTGTCCACCCCTCCCTTCTTCCCAGGCTCAACTTCAGTCTTGATTCCTCTACCTCCTCCCCCTGAGCAACCCAAGGGAAAAGGAAATGGGGTGTTATGGTCAGTTCATCACACTTCATCTCTTCGTCTCCTTCCTCCTCAAGGGGAGGACTCCTCACACTCTTCCCCTGCTCCAGCATGGGGTCCCTCCTGTGGGAGACAGTGCTTCACGAACTTTTGCAAAGTGGATGGTTCCCAAGGGCTGCAGTTCTTCATGAACTGCTCCAGCATGGGTCTCTTGCTCAGGGTTTAGTCCTCCAGGAACAGACTTCTGTAGTGTGGGTCTCCCACGGGGTCACAGGTCCTGCCAGCAAATCTGCCCCAGCATGGGCTTCTATCTTCATGAGTCCACAGGTCTGCCATGAGGCTGCTCCAACACAGGCTCTCCATGATGTCACAGCCTCCTTCAGGTGGACCAATGTGCTCCAGGATGGGGTCCTTCAGAGACTGCAGGTGGATATCTGATCCACTGTTGACCAACATGCCTTCAGGGTGGCAGCCTGCAATGGTCTTCACCACAGGATATACGGGAATCTCTGCTCCAGTGCATGGAGCACCTCCTACCCCTCCTGACCTGTTCTTGCTGTCTGCAGGGCTGGTTCTGTCACATGTTCTCACTCCTCTCTCTCAGCTGCTGTTCCACAGCAGTTTTTTTCTGTTCTTAAATTATGTTATCCCAGAGGCACTACCACCATCACTGATGAGCACAAACTTGGTCAGTGCTGGGTGCATCCTGAAGACATCTGGCATTGTCTCTGTCCGACACTGAGGAAGGTTACAGCAGCTTCTCACAGAAGCCACCACTGTAAGCACCCCCTACTACCAAAACCTTTCCATGTAAACCAAATACATCTTCCACTTGGATCTGGACAAATTATAATACTTTTTAAAAATAATACAATTTTAAAATTAGTGGTGTTTTTTTGTTGTTTGGGTTTTGTTCTTTGCTTGTTTTCCCTGCTATTTAGATAGGGCAACAAGGCAGTTCTTTTTAAACAATACTGCATGTGCTTAAGTGTCTATGAAGCCATTAGTTTCTATACATTTCACAAATGTAATTGGCAGTTGTATGGGTTCTTATTATTGTGAATTAAGAGGAATTTAATCTTGTAAACACAGTATTTACAGTTTGTCAAAATTATTTAGTCAAAATTATCTAGTATAAACCTTGGTAAATTCAGTTATTCTGACTTAAACATACATTTCTAAAGTATTACAGAAAAAAATGAAATAAATGATCCTGCAATTGAGGTGGAATTATTCAATATATAAGATTAGTGAATATATATCTATCTAAATGTGCAATACTGTTATGTAACCCACAGCTAGTTGTCTATACGCAGTCTCACAGGATAAATGTACAAATAGCTAACTAGAAAGTATAGATAGTACAATTATGTATATGGCAGGGGGCTGCTATTGTTTGGTTTGATTTGCTTTGTTTTCACAAAGACCTATACCCTTTTCTAGAAAATAGTTCGGGATGGGTAAGATATTTTCCTACCTGAACAATATCTCAATTTTCCTTCCTTGTATCTGTCAGTGTATACAGAGATATAAATTGTGGAAATACTGATAAATAACACAATCCACTCTATACCACTGTGATTCTTGATCTCCAGCATATAATTCATTTAAATCACCCATCATCATCACCATCACCCATTTGTAATCTGCATACTGTTTCCACAGGGAAGCAAAATGTCAAGTTCACTTTTTTACCTTTTTTTTGTTTGGTTGTTTTTTTTGGCATGACAAATAAAATAAACTGATTGAAAAGGAAATGAAGGAAACTATCATAAACACAGAGAAATGCCAATTGGTAATTTGTTTGCACCTAACACTGTCAAAAATTACTCGGAATAAAAATAAAATCTACTTTTTCAATAAATGTTTCTGGAAACTGGCATCTGTATAGACATAATCTAGTAATTTTCAAATACATGGATCACTGGTGTTCACAGTAGTTTTATATATTAGAAGGGGGTTGCTTGGCTTCTTTTTTTTCCAGGGGAAGAAGGTTTTTTTGTTTGTTTTTCCTTCTTGAAAATAAAAGCAATATCTTCCTGCTGAGTGCCAGTACAAACAGAATGTTTATGTTTTCAAACTGTAAGTTCAAAAAGGATCCAAAGGGAGAACTATGCAGAAAGCATGGTATACAATCTTGCTAGAGATGCAGTACTGCTTGACAAAAGAATTTGATAAGAATTATATTTAAAATCTATTTTGACTATATCTTTCCACCATCATATTTTTTTTACTAAAAATTGAATAAACAAAGGGTTCGTTTCTAAAGAACTTTCTCACTTGCACTGTTATATCCCTAGCTAGGCATAATCATCTGTTTGTAACATTACAACTGGCTGAGAAGTAAATGGGTTTGATGTCACAGCACAGGTTATTACTTCAGTTGATGTACTATCATTGAGAACTATTAAATAGAAAAAAAAAAAAAAGTTTTTCTTTCATGAAAATGTCCTTAGCATTTGAAATTCAATAGGAAGATGGACAAAGGTAGCAAAATTTAAACCCAGTGAATTATTTTTCTCTGGAGCATTATATTGTGTTTACTTATAAGGAGATTTTAAAGCTTGAAATATATTTATTTTCTGCTCCTTCTTTTCTTAAAAAAAACCCTCATCTTTTTCTCTCAGAAATACAGATTATTTCTACATAGAACATTTCCCCAAACTCCAATGAAATTTGAAAATGGGACCACCTGATACCTTTCGCTTTTAGACCTGAACATGGGCTAAAAAAAAAAAAAAAANAAAAAAAAAAAAAAGGCAAACTTTCTGAATGTTCTGGAGGTAGTTTTCTGTAGTCATTTCCACTTACAGGAAACTAGATTAATAGGTAAGTGAACAAATTGCATAAATCTTCACAGTAGCCTTATGATTTATTTTTGTACTATAGTGTTACTCAGATTGGAGACCCCTTCACAATATATGAGTAGAAGAGAACAAAGAAAACAAGGACAAACTACGAAGTAAAAGAAGAAAAAGGCAGGATATGATTAAAAGTTTGACCCAAAGCACATGAAAATATTATCAGTAATTTTACGGGATCTGGATCTGGCAGTTTAATGTCTAAATACTTTGAGAATCCAACTTGCTCAAGGACACATTATTTCTATGATGAACAATCAAAATACCTGTTTTTAGTGTTAGACCAGAACTTTAACCATAAACTGACATATACTGTTTTCTTTAAAATTTTATTTACTTATTTTTATTTTACTTTTTTATTGTTTTTATTATTTATTTATTTATTTATTTACTTTATTTACTTAGTTTTATTTTACTTTTATTTATTTATCCAAGATGCTTTTAATTTTTATGAGATCTCAGCATACCAAATTTGCACTGCAGCACTAATTCAAAAATTCTAATGTCCTAAATTTGAAACAATAGCTCTACGTTCCTTATCACAACAAATCTATATGTTTTTTTTCTTTACTTTTTAGTGGGATATCAGATGCATTTGCAGAGGGAGGAGATTGTGAGGGAGAATTCAAACTAAACTCCCTTTTGATCTCCAGAAAATATGCAGCAGAAATCTGACTGTGACTCAGGAAAGCGTCTAAAAAAGCACCCATGAACATCTCTGCTAGATGGAATTTCACAGTCTGGGTTTTCTTAGTATCATATACTTGAAAAGGTATCACACCAAACAGTGACTTGTGATCATAACTGAATATGCTTCATTTTAAAGATATCATTTTGTGACTTCATCACCTCCATAAGAAAGTTCAAATCCTACTAGATTTGCTTATAGAGAAGGATAAAGAGGAAGTTCATACCTACAGGGGTATTTAAAAAGAAAATGTCAAACCCTCCCTCACTGCTTGCATTGCAGTTTGAACATTTTCTTTTGAACTAATGCTTTTATTACTGATACAGTTGATGGCCTTTGCACTAGTCCATAATTATTTTTCTGTTTCTCATCATTGTGTCATAACTGCAGATTCTTTCAGGTTAAGACCTTGTTTTTCTTTGTGCTAATGTGGCAAAATAGTTTTAATATCTTTACATAATTCAGTACCTATAAGGTTTTGATGGACAAATTCCTGGATGATCATCAGCTTTTGAAGGTTTTGTTGTTGTGTTTGCTCCACAGCTTCAAAATATTTTCAATAGTTCAACAACGTTCTGGCGTTATTATGTTATCAAATCATTACATTTTTAAAAATTATTGTAAATAAATATCAGAAGCAAAACCAGTATGATGAATATTATTTAAAAAATATGAAAGGGTTAAAAATCCTAGAAATTTCTGTATCAGGAAGTTCAGTACAATTATCTTATTATACAATATTGTTATTAATTTAAGAAAGGTAATTTCAAATAATTCCATACATAAACTAGAAATAGATTCTAAAAATGAACAGAAATAGAAAATAACTTCCACTGAAATTCACCTGCCCTTTTTCATTGTTTCCACACAAGAGATTGGAGAGAAACATTCTGTTTTCCTTCGTGGAAGGGAGAAGTGACAGTGCAAGCAGCAAATTGAAATCTGTAATTATTCTGTTTACTTACAGAGTAATTGCTTTAGCTCTACATGTCTTTGACTAGTGTCTGTTTCCTAACCTGAAAAAGAAATCATGGTTACGGAAAAGTTGTAGTCCTTTTTCCATGACAAATTTTTCAAAGCACTCCTTGTTTTTGTTCATTTGTTTGTTTCTTATGCATTAAAACCATTTTACTTAACTTGTGTTATTAAAGGAGAAACTGTTAATTTTCCGATATATTGACATTCCATATACCGTTTTCTTGCATACATGTATCAACAGAAAGTCTCTTTTATTAGCAAATTTCCAAACCATTACTAAATTTTAAGATAGTATTCTAAATATCTTAATAAGAAATCAAAATAGACTTTTGCTTTTTTTTATAAATATTGTAATTAAGATACGGAGGGAAGGAAATATGATGAATAAGAACGGAAACCAAAATTGTATCTAGATGTGCTTAAAATTGCCTTAGAATACCCCTCAAATATCATACATTCTCAGTAGCACTTGACCAAGGAAAATAAAACAAAAGTATTATTTCTTTTATGTGTAACTTCATTAAAGGGTTTATTAGCTCTTCTTCACTACTCTCAAGTAATTTTGGTAATGATACATGTAGCTCATTCATAATATCCATTAATAGAAGTGATCATTAATTGTTATATGTTTATGAACTAAAGAATACCTGTTCAGAAGATACTTTTGTTAAAAAAAAATATAAAATCCAAACTGAATTAATTTTATTTTCTTCTTAAATCCTTAGAATATTTAAATATATTTTCACAGAATCATGTACTTTGGAAGAAACTTGTGGAGGCCATCTAGTCCTACATCTTTCTCGTACCAGATCCCCAGATAGTAGGTTTCTTAGAGCTGGGTCTAGCTGAATTTTTAATAACTCCAGAGGTGGACACCCCACAAGCTCTCTGGTCAATCTGTTCTGGTGTTTGACCACCTTGGCCTTTTCCATGTCTTTTGTCACTGTGTCCTAAGTCCTCCTGGGGATCCACCTCATATTTTCTTAGCTTTTCTTTGCAGCTGAGGTACTTGCAGAACCTATCCTGTTATCCCTCACAACCTTTCCAGCTTTCAACCCAGGTGAGCTGTGGCATTCCTGACTCCATTCAGTAGTCCATTCCTATTTTTTTTCTTATGTATAATAAGTTTTAAAATTTGAGGTCAATTTACATTTTCCTATTCATCCAAGCTGGCCTACCTCATTTTCTGTGTATTTTCCTGTCTTCTGGGGAGGCCATCCATGAAGACTAGCCAGATCTCCTGAACCCCTTAGCCTTCCAGAGGAGTCTCTCATGATGTACTTTCAATCAGTTCCTTCAACAGACCAGAATCTCTTCTTCCAAATTCCATTATTGTGAGTCTGACATGTCTGGCTCACTGTCATCCACAAATTTTGTTGAACAAGGCTGTTGTAAACCTTCACATATTCAGCTAGTTCTTTCTTTTTTTGTGCATCAACAGGTCCACCAGAGAATTCCCTCTAGACAGCTCATGAAGCACTTGCATCAAGAAATTGTCATTAACACACCCAAGAAATGGCCTGGATTGATTGCACTGGGTCATGTCACTCATTCTGTAGCTGTCCAGGTGGCTGAATTCCTCCATGAGTACCAAGTCCTGCAATTGTGAGGTTTGTTCCTGTTGTATAACTAGACTTCACCTACTTCCTCTTCTTGATTAGGCATAGCAGGTACCCATCTAGACATTGCTTTTGTTTGTCTGTACTCTGACCCTTACCCGTAAACTCTTGACTGTCTCATGAACTGTCCCCAAGGAAAACTCCTTACATTCCAGCTACCCCTCTGCATCCTGCACTGCCCCTTTTCTTACCTTCCTATCTTGTCTTTTCTGAAGAGCCTCTATTCATCTATCCATCACAGCATTCCAGCCACGCAAGCTAGCCCGTTGTGTCTCTGTAATCCAAGTGGTGTTATGGCTTTGCAACTGATCTCTCCATAGATCACAGGTTCTGCCATAAGCTTGCTTGAGCATGGGCTGCCTACAGGGTCACACCTTCCTTTGGATGCATCCACCTGTACCAGCATGGTGTCCTCCAGAAAAAGCAGGGGGATCTCTGATCCACTATGGACCTCCATGGGCTATAGGGGAGCCCCTGCTCCAGGACCTGGAGCACCTCCTCCCTCTTCTGCACTGACCTTAGTGTCTGCAGAGTCTTTTCTCTCACATATTCTCACTCCTTTCTATTGGCTCCTGTTCTGCAGTAAGTTATTTTTCCCCTTCTTAACTATGTTACCCCAGAGGTGCTACCACAATTGCTGATAGGCTCAGCTTGGGCCAGCAGTGGGTCCATCTTGGACCCAGCTGACATTCGCTTTACTGGACATGGGGGAAGCTTCTAGGAGATTCTCATAGAAGCTACCCCCTTAGCCACCTTTCTGCCAAAATTTTGCTGTGCCAACTCAATAAAATCAGAACAATTAAGTTTCCAGCTTGGTTTAAAACCCATTGGTTAGTCGGAAAGTTCCTACTACCTCCTGTGGTCTCCAAGTATGGCATGAAGGAGAATGAAGTCTTTCATGAGAAATTTTTCGAAAGTATTTTTAACTAAACTCTCCTTTGACTCTGACTCAAATTTACTGTGAACTTGGTTGTACCAAGGTATTTTTTTAATAAAATTTACATTGTGGACAATATAAGAAATAATGTGGCTTTTATAAAAATTAATCCTTTTTTTATTAGGACTCCTGTAATTGTAAGAGTAAATGTGGTATATATTTTTTTCTAATACAAAGAAATGGGCTTCATAGAGCCCATGAACAAGTAAATACAGAAATAATCTGCATCAGTATTTATTTTTTATTGCTCTACCTCACAGCTACCCAGTAGTATTCACGTCTTTGCTCAGAGTTCTTTGAGTGCCCAGAAAATGTCTGTTTTAATTTGAATCTGTTGTCCATTATTTTCTATGTTTAATGTATTGAAATTACTACTAGTATCTTTGGGAGATGCTTTCCTATGCTTCTGCCAACTGTTTCTACTTTCTGTTGAAAGTGGCATAGGTTGTAGTTAGACATAAGGAAAAAGTTTTTAGGTTTTGTCTAGAAATAACTCACATCTTCCACCTCTTCTGCCAGCTCTGTCAGTCTTTAACAGTTTCACACTTATTCATTTGGGCTCTCATCTCTATTGCTCTTAGTGGGAATGAAAACTGTATCATGGACGCAGAAAGATTTGAAGGTCATTCATTCTCTTGCTGCAGCTCTGCAAATTTTCAAGTTTACTTGAAGGAAAGCACAGAAAAAGACAAAGTGAATTTGTACAGTCATTTTATGTGTGATAAGCAAAACAATAATGTTTTAAATCCATTAGATCATGTTGCTTTCTCTTAAATATATTTTAAAATATAAACTTTCTGATTTTTTTTTTTTTTTTCTGACAAGTCCCTTTTTCCAGACTCTCAGTTGAAGAGGGGAACGTTATCCTCCCCTGCTTCTCGGTAACCCAAGGTACACACTGCACAGGGACTGGCGTTTATTACAGGGTTGCTTGTTGTTCACAGACCTGGGCTTCTGGTCCTGCTTGCTGCTTCCTACCTGGAGTGAGCACGCCTTCAGCCTCAGCTGTCTTCCTTGATGTGGCACTTAGCTGCTGCTTTAGAGCAGTAATAACGACAGGAATGTACCAACAGGACTGACAAACAAAATCAGCAGCTAACACGGAAACTGATGTGGACCGAAGCCCACTGGTAGTGCTTAAGACAACACAGCTCTGCATGACATGGTGCTGTGCCACAGGGCATGACTCCAGCACACTGGAGTCCTTAGAGCTCCTAAGGCAGGACACAACCATCCAGATCTCAAGCTGCAAGAATGCTTGGTGCTCCTCCTTGAGGCTGAGGAAACTAATGGCTTCATCTATGGGAGGTACCCTGTGGAGGCACTAGACCTTGGCTGGATAACAGGTACCCACCAAGTTTCTCTATCACTCCGCTTCCTCAGCTGCACAGGAGAAACAAAATACAATGAAAGGCTTGTGGGTCAAGATAAGGACAGGGAGAGACCACTCATCAATTACCACCACAAGCAAAACACAGCCTCAGCTTGGGAAATGAATGTATTATCAATCAAAACAGAGTAGGGTAATGAGAAATAAAAAACAAATCTTAAAAATCTTCCCTCCACTCCTTCCTTCTTTCTGGGCTCAACTTCACTCACAATTTTCTCTATCTCCTTCCCAGCAGTGGTGCAGGGGAATGGGGAATGGGGGTTGCGGTCAGTAAATCTGCTGCTCTTTCCTCCTCACGCTCTTCCTCTGATCCAGCTTGGGGGGGTCTCTCCCACAGGAGACAGTCCTCCAAAAACTTCTCCAGCATGGGTACTTCCTATTGGCTTCAGTTTTCATGAACTGTCCCAGTGTGGGTCCTTTCCATCAGTTGCAGTCCTTCAGGAACAGACTGCTCCAGCGAGGGTCCTCCATGAGGTCATTAGTCCTGCCAGCAAACCTACTCCAGCGTGGGCTACTCTCTCCATGGGGCTACAGGTCCTGACAGGAGCCTGCTCCAATTCAGGTTCTCCATGAGGTCACAACCTCCTTCAGGCACACAACCTGCTCTGACATGGTGTTCTCTGTGGGCTGCAGGCAAATATCTGCTTCACCATTAACCTCCACAGGCTGCAGGGGGACAGACTGACTCACCATGGTCTTCACCACAGGCTGCAGGGGAATCTCTGCCCCATCACCTGGAGCATCTCCTCCCCCTCCTTCTTTGACGTTAATGTCTGCAGAGTTCTTTCTCTCACATATTCTCACACCTATCTCTCAGCTGCTGTTCCATCACAGTTTTTTTTCTGTTCTAAATACCTTATTACAGAGGTGCTTCCACTGTCTCTGATTGACTCAGCCTTGGCTAGCAGTGGGTCTGTCTTGGAGCTGGCTGGCATTGGCTCTGTGACACATGGGAGAAGCTTCTAGCACCTTCTCACAGAAGTTATCACTGTAGCACCCCCACTCCAAAAACCTTGTCACACAAACCTGATACACAAAGCTAAAATTTAATTTGAGATCAATTATGGTTTTATCTTTGTAATCAAAATGCAACAATTGTTATCAATCTACTTACAGTAACATCAACATTATTAATCCAGAGCTATACAGAAAACTGTATTCATAATAATGCTAAAGCTGTTATGCAGGCAAAATAAAAAACAAATCAAAACCCCAAAGGAAAAAACAACCTTCCTACTATCTGTCTTGTTTCTCCAGTGTTTCTCCAGTGCTTTACTCACTCCTCTGCGTCCTAAGATTGACAGTTTCAAACTTCCTCAATGAAAGGGGGCAAGGGAGTATTACAGCAAGACAGCAGCATCCCGAGGTATTAGATAAAACAACCTGCGCCTGGGTCTGCTTGGGTTTTCTTATTACAGTCTGCTTCAGTCTCCTTCAGTCTCAATAGTTTCCAAGCAGTGTTTCAAAATCTCAGAACAGCCTTCTTCACTCTCAGTGAACACAGAAACGAAGCCTGTCTCTTATGCCAGGATCACTTTACAGGGTCACACTATCAGCTAATACAGTATTTACAAAAGGTGAGGCAGTGACCATTTTTACTGTCAGGTATCTGAAAAGTAGCTCAGGCCAACATAAGCTCAGACAGGTCCTGAAAGTCCCTACTGTCAGGTGGTCAATGTGAAGCCTGTGGATTTCCACTGGCAATGTAAGATACCTAGAGAATGCAACTTCTAAAAACAGAAAGAAATCTCTTTGTCCATGTGATGACATCTACTTACTAAATATACCTATTTAAATATGTCTAATGTGCTACGTTAAAAGGCGAAGACAAACAAGTTCTCTTGAGGATGTCATCAGAGTCAGACACCTCTGATGCTACCTCTGAGTCGTGTGTGTCAGCATCAAGAGGAAGTGACTGAAGCTCACCTTTGAAAGATCATGGCAATTGAAGAAGGTTCCTTATAACTGTAAAAAGACAAATATCACACACATCTTTGAAAGGGAGAGAAGGAGGATCTGGGGAACACCAGTTTGAGCTCAGCCTTATTCCCCAGGAAGGTTCTGGAAGCATGTGAAGGATGAGATGTGATTAGGAAAGCCAGCACAGATTTTTCAAGCAGAAACCATGCTGGATCAAGGTCTTGCTTTCTATGGTGAGAAAATTGCCTTCATGGATGATGAGAGAGGAGTGGATATTGTTTATCTTGACTCCAACAGTGTCCTTACTGTCATATTGGTAAAATACAGCTTCAGTGAACTGTATTGATTGTATTTCTTAGTACAAAAGCTTTGGATCATTATTGGAGTTCGAAACAAGGACCAGTTACAAGTGGTGTTCTTCAGGGGCTGATATAGAGATGATTCTGTGTAACATCTTCTCTAATGACCTAGATGAAATGACGGAATTCATCCTTTGAAATTTAGTGGATGACACCAATTTTTATGGAGTCAGTGGACAGTGGACATCAGTGGACAAGGGAAGAACAGTGAACGTAATCTACCTGTACTTCTGTAAGGCCATTGACATGGTCCCACGTGACATTCTGACTGCTAAATTGGAGACCAATAAATTGTGATTGGTTGACTGTTAAATAAGGAACTTACTGAATGTCCACGTCCAAAGAGTTACAGTCAGTGGCTCAATGTCCAAGTGGAAACCAGAAATGAGTGGTGTGCCCCAAGGGTTTATATGAAGACCAATACTAGTTAGTATTTTCAGTGACACAGAAGATGGGATTGAGTGCACCCTCAGCAAGTTTATGGCTCACATCAAGCTAAGTGCTGCAGCTGACAGACTAGAGGGAAAGGTTGCTGTCCAGAGGGAGCTTGGAAAGTGTGAGGAGTGGGCCCATGTGAATCTCATGAAGTTCGAGAAGGCCAAGTCATTCTAGGATTCTATGAAATTAGGGAACCAGACAGTGTTCTAGAAGGACAGGCTGCCATTTAGAGGAACCTTGACAGACTGTGAGACTATGCTAGTCCTTTCTTGAATAAATGTTGAGTTTCCGCCAAGCTGAAATTAAAAAAAAAAAAAAAAAAAAAAAAAAAAAGAAAGTTCACAGTTTTGTGTGTGTATCAGAATAACCTCATATGACAGTATAGGCCAACAATCTTGGAAGGAAGTTTGCATTAAAAAGGGCTGATGTTCCCGGTAGACAAAAATTTGGATGCATATCAAAAGTAGACTCATGGTGCAACGAAGGCCAACCACATAGAAGGCTGCATTAATGACAACACATCCATCAAGCAGAGGAATTGATTCTCAACCTCTGTCAATTTTGAGGTTGCATCTGGAATACTGTATCCATTTTAGGCTCCCCAGCATAAGAAAGACATCAAGATATTGGGTCAAATTCAGTAAAGAGTCACCAAGATTATTAGGAGGCTGGAGAACATGACATTCAATAAGAAGCTATGGGAGCAGGATTTCTTCAGCCTTAATAAAAGGCTAAAGATAAGCCTTCTTACAGTCTTCATCCACCAAATGAGAGGTGACACACCAAATAGAACCAGACTGTTCTCAGAGATGCAAGCTGAAAGGATGAAAATAATCCAGCTGCAATAAGAGAAATTTTTATTAGATACTAAACTTTTTTTTTTGACTGTGAGGGGCCAAATATTGCAATGCCCTTCCTTGAGGTATTTGAAACTCAGCTGGACACAACCCTGAGGTATCAATTAAGTGTTGAACTTTGAAATTAGATCAGATTTCAAATTTGGTCTTTTTCCTTTTAATATATTTTTCTCTTATCATGTGTTCAAAGCACAAATCCTCAGTGTAATTACATTACTTTTGCTCTGACCATGAAAAATTACCTGCTCTTAGTTATTTAAAAAATGGAGTTAGGCAACCAACTACTCAAATGCTATCATTGTCTGTTAAGTGCTTGAAAATACAGAACCCTTACAAGAGAAATATGCCCATTAAAACATCAAAATTAGTACATTTAAATAACATACTTTCGCTTATACAAATAAATTTTAAAGCATACTTAACATGAGTCCACATTTTTCAACTATGTCCTTTGAACATCTCTTAACACGAAGTTTAATTACAACTATTTAAGGGACAAACCAACAAACCATGTGCATTTCTAAAACTATGATTTTTTACTCATGTTTTTAGCAGATTTTTTTTTTTTTTTTTTCATTTATTTCAACAGTCACTACCTCACGGCTACAGAAGCCTCATTAGGGAGTATCCTCAAATTCATAAATTTCATTAGAGATTGATCTTTCAGACACCAAGCAACTTTAACACTCATGAACTACAGTGATGGCTTGTAAGACTGCAATCAGCAGCTAGCTGAAGTTTTATTGCTTGTATAACCAAATCAGCCTAAAACGATATACTTGTAAAAGACATCATACAACCCCTCTTCCACTCATTTTCAGCATCTCAGATGCTATATTGCTGTCAACATGGTAAACTAATTTGCATGTCTATGTGTACATTAATATGAACATTATGGTTACGTTTGGGTGATGTCTGCTTTAAGTGCATGTAATAGTAAAACCAATACAAAAATATCAGGTCAATGTATCAATTATGATAACTTTGGAAATGTGCATATGTAAGTAGGAATTGTTTGTGTGTAAGCTTCATCTGGAATTTTTCAGATAGAAATTTGACAATAATATATTTCAGTGAATAAAAAAAAAATGTTCAATGTTTTTTGCTAGTTTTACACCTGATACCAGAGCAATAGCTGGGCATATGAACTAAATTTGATAAGAAGCCCCAAAATAATGTTCATCACCTAGAACGTGCTTAGTTATTGGGGTTTCATTCAGTCGAGATGCAGGTAGGTTGAATACTATAATAGAATTATTTTGTAGGTTCTTAGTACTACTGATACATGTGTGCAAAAAGTTTTATTTCATCTGTTGGGTTAACCAGTCAAGCAAACTCTATATTATTGTGTGTGTGTGTATGTGTGTGTGTGTGTGTGTGTACACATGTACATTTGTGCACATGTATTCACACACAGACACACATATATATTAATTAAATGAATACAAGGCAGTGAATATGTGCCTTCTAAATCAACAAAAAAAAAAGAGTCAGGAGACAAGGTAAAAAGAAGCAGTGAACAAGTGTGAACAAGGGATATTTATCGCGAATATACACACACTGAAATGAAAAACTTATTCTAGAAACTTGATATTTAGGCAGAAATGCTTCAGTGAAGATAAGAACATAAATATTTCAAAATAGCACACTTTGTTTTAATAGAAGCCAGGAATGAGCTTGGAAGAAAGTGAATTGCTTTGTGGATCTTGACCAGAGCATTATAAGAATGGTGGAGTTCTGTTTAGAAAAATTTAGTACCTCATCTTGTACTCTCAAACTCCACTGGCTGGTCAGCAGATAAAACAGAGATACAGGGTCAAGGTTCCTGCATTTTATTTCTGCTTAGCCCGATTATTCTCCCTATGACGTTGGAACTAAGAAAAATCCGCAAGTGGATTAGACATGGTGACATTCTGATGAAGAATTGCTTAGTATATTGGTCTTAAACACTTTAAAATGTTGAAACATTTTCACAGCTGCAGAAAACTGACCTCAGTGGTCCAATCCTACTAGCAAATGGACTGTTAAAGCCCACCCTTACTAGTAGGAAAACATTAAGTACTCAAACTTAAAACACTTGAGTAGTCTCAACGATTGCCTTGACATATATGTCAGAACAAAGTATTGTGAAAGCCATGTTGTGAGTTTTTTAAGGCAATAGGTATGTTTTGCCTCTTTGTCTATAGTTTTGATGCTTATACATTTACTAACTTTTCTCTTGACGCTGTACATTTCCAACAGTAGATTAATGTTTTCAGAAAACATAAAATTTTGTGTCCTTTAATGTGTGAAACTTGGCTCCTGAATTCTTCTAAGTCACTAGTTAATAGTTACTCTAATTATTGCTATTTCTAATATCCAAAAGAAGAAAAAAAAGTCCTACAAAACCTTAAAAATTAAATGTGTGCCATGAATTATTTGTTTGAATAAGCTTCTTAAATTCTTAAACTTTTAATTGTTAATAAATATGAAAATATATGTGGCATAACAATGTTTATAGCTGTACTTCAGTACTTGTATATTTAGGTCTTGGAGACTTCGAGAAGGATTAAGGCAAAAGAAAAATGTGTTGAACAAGTGGAGGATTTGTTTTATCCATCTGTGGTGCATGACACATATTTTACTGATTTGATATTAACTAACCTTTTGTAAACATGGTCTGTTTCGTACCCAAGAGAGGTCAACTACTGGAACAGGTTGATTTGAAAGGTAACGGAATTGTTGTCCTTCAAGATATGCAAAGAGCCATGGCTATGACCGACTAGAGAAATTCATCAAACTTTGCGCTGGATTCAACTTTGATTTTGGTTCTGTTTTAAGCAGTTATGTATTGAATGACTTCTAGAGGTCTATTCCACAATTCTATGAATCTGATAGCCTTAAAAATCTCATATCAGGAGATCACCCTTTGTGTAATCATATGTGATAGATATTAGTGGTTTTATTAGTCACCTTTCATGACTTTCTTATCTTGCCAGAACCTGTTTTAAAGAAACTCCACAGGAAAACAAGACCACAAGCTACTCTTGAAAAATAGCAAACTAAGAACAGCAAAGATATATTTCTGAAATGCAAAGCAAGAAATTGCAGCTGGTCAAAATTTGCAGTAGGGTAACATTTTTGAAATTAAGTGGATTATTCACTTTATCAGAATAATGCAACAGGAGTACATAAACAGTCTGCTAAAAATCAGTATCAAATAATGCATTAGTTGTCTATAGGTAACACAGTAGGATGTTTTGATAACACAGGTAGATGATCTGAAAAAAATCGTTACAATTTCCTACATGCTTTAGAAAAATTGATGTTTTTATGAGATGATGGGGAGGAAAAAAGTGTTTGTTGTCAACTTCAAACTTACAAAGTTCTTATATATGAAATGTAACGATCACAGTCAACAGATTTATGAAAAAATATTTGAATTTCTGTTAGATAGAGCAGTACTAAACTTGTGAAGATCAAGAATAAGGCAGTCTGGGTCCAAATATAATATTTGTTAGACATTATAATTAAAAATAAGGGGAAAAAAAAGAAAATAATTCTTCCCTAAATCAAGGGTGAATCATCTATCTACTCTCTGAAATACGAACATGGGAGAAAAAAATTATTACATCTGATATGATTCAGGAAAATGAACCATTTTCTTGAGTGGAAAATCAGAAATTAAATTAGCATTAGTTTTAAAAAGAGGAATAATTTTTTCTACCTGTGTTTTTTTATCAAAACTTGAAAAGATTGACGAGTTATTAACTATCTGCCTTTGGAAGAAATTAGTGATGTTGGAAAACTTAACAAATCATAGCTGTACTGTTTTTTTTAATCAAAAGTACATTTGAGCTACTAATTGGGGTGTTTTGTTTTGTTTTGTTTTGTTTTGTTTTGTTTTCCCCAAAATGAATAATAAAATTAAAACCAACCATGCAAATAACTTTTAAGAGATCTGGGCTAAGTTTTATTCTTGCAGTTTCAATTAGTTGTTTCAGATTGAGAAACATTGTGTATTTTGGTGATACTGTGTATCACTGATGGAAGTACACCTTCCGCAACAGAGGAAGTGCTGCACTGCAGAGTAACATCTTCCTGCTGCTCTTTCTTAATTGTGTGAGATCTGTTTTATACACTCATCTTGCTGAATTGCGGTGAGAATACTGTTTCTAATAAACACACTGAAGTGCTACTCCTAGTCACCGGTTTGACCTCCGGCCTTTTAGGTTAACCTCTGCTTTCCTCCACGGTAATTTGAAATACTGTCACTATGGTTCTGGATTTGGTTTTGTGAGGTTTGGGGTTTTTTTTTTTATTTTTGAATGTTAAGTACACAAACTTCAAACAGGCTGATTTTTCCTGTTATTTGTATCTCAGACAACGCTCCTTTCGCTGACAGCTTCATTTATAAACCTGCAAGAAGCTGATGAGAATCATTGAATACATGTTTCTAGTTTAAGTCCTAACAGAGATTATGTGGTTTGACACTAATCTTTGACTTTGTACTTCTACTTCTATCAAAATCCATCTTAATTTATAATTAGTCTCTGAGAATGCAGAACATGTGGTTGGGCTTAAGCACATATCTAAACAACAGTTAAGTTTTTTTCTGTACTTCATGGCTATTTGTACATAAGGTCTGTAGTTTTTATTATTATTATTTTTGTCATAATTCCTATACTATTACTTTGCCATCAAGTCCAAATTAAATGATGGAACAAATGACTGATGAATAAGTGAAAACAAAACAAAACGAAACAAATCCACAAAAAAACCAACCAACCGACAACAACAACAACAAAACAACTCAAAAAGCCCCCAAAACCAAACTAAACCAAACCAAAAACAGCAACAATTTCTCCTCTCCTCAATGAAATAATGTATTTAATAAGTGAATTGATCTCTTACTTAAGTTTCATAGGAAATAACTCTTTGCGCATATTTGATCTTAATTATTTTGAAAATATGCTATTTGATGCAGCAACAGCTAGGATCTCAGGAAGTGACTGTGTGTCCACAGTGTGGAGAACATACATTCTCAAGTGGACTTTGCATTCCTGGTTCCCAAGCAAATCAGCCTGTGTGACCAGATGCCATTCACCACAATTTATCTTTCTGTTGTATGATGGGATTTGCAAGTCATTACAAACAAAAGGTGCTTCAGGTCTCACTTGACAAATTTTCAGAATCTAGCCCATGCTGGGCATTCCAAACCAGAAAGTTTGTGGCTCCTCTGCAAAATAAAGAAAAACATGGAAATGGAGGAATGGTACTTAGTCTTTCTGCTCTAGACATTCATTCTCTATCTTCAAAAATTATTTTTAAACAAGAGATGTTTACAGAATATTTTAAAATAGAAAACAAGTTTGTTATAAATATTTATCATTCAGATTATAATACTTATTTAGTAGTAACTGAATATACGTACTTATAGATGAACACAGATGATTGTTAGTTCTGATACTCTTCTATTTCCCGGATTATGGTATACAAGAAACCATTTTCTCTTCCCTACTGTTATGAAGACCAAGATCCAGAGGATTTATTTTTTTCTGATTATCTTGAAGAAGCTTGCCTGCAATGCTTACACTGCAACAGAGTTGTTTTGCCCTTTTTTTTTAAAGTACTACAAGCCCTTCTAAGCCCTTCTGTCCTTGCAGAACAAGAAATGTAAACAGTGGCATAACATTCTGTATGGAATACATGAAGAGGACATAAGACACTCTTGTTAAGTACTGCCTTCTATCAGCTGCCCATGAATGTGGGGCAGTGTGCTATGCACTGAAACTGCTATACAATAATGTATTTCCCACCTTATCAGTTTTTCTTGTCAGTGGGAAATGAATTTCACAGCCCTTATTTGGAAAGTTATCAAGTCAGTTAATCCATTTGTCAGGACATTATAAAAATATTGCCTGTTTATGTTATAAAACTTATAAAACATAGTACTTGGAAGAGAAGAAATGGAAATATATATAGAGTGGCAATTAATATTTGACTTGCCAAAGCTGCTACTCAGGAGTATGAAAAAGTGATCATTGAGCATTTTAAGACCAATACTATTTTTTTTTGTTCATCATTGTACACAACTGTACATCCATGTACAGTCACACCAGTTAACTTCAGACTAACAACTATGTGCAGTGGTAACATGGTTGCACAATCTCCATTTGTTCTTTCATTCCGTTACAAACATCTGTAAGCTAGCTATGAAACCATGACATAAAAAATAATAAGACAATCTTAAAAAAACCTGCAGGTTTTGGGGTTTTTTTGTGTTTTTTTGTTTTGTTTTGTTTTGTGTGTGGGGGGGGGGGGTTGTTTTTTGTTTTGGTTTTTTTTTTTNGGAGACCTATCATCACTCAGAAAAGGAAGATTTCCAAATTCATGTTACCAAGGCACTTCTCTTATCGAACAGGGCAATGGTTGTAGAGATAAAGGTGCAGGAAATGAGTGACAGACTTAGTGAGAAAGCAAACAGAACTAGACAGAAAGGACACAGGAGAACTAGAAATACCAAAGAAAAGGCAATGCTGAGGGAAAAAAAAAGTGATTTTCTTTTTTTTGAGATAAAATGAACTTTTTTTTCATCTGTTCCTGAGAATATATAAACATTTATTTGCCTGTTTGTATATGAGCAGCACTAATACACACTTTGCTATGTATGAAGTTCTTACTGATGAAGACTAAAGCATCCCAAGATTTAATTTAATTAGTATTAAAATATACTTCCCTGTGTCTTTCTAGTGTGTTAATATAAAACCGCTGTCTGAAATTATAGCATCAAAAATCTGCAAAAAATGCATAGAGCTAGGATGCACGAAGTGTAAGATTTGCCCTGTTGATGAAGGTTTGGGGTTTTGACCATATGAAAGCATGAAAACTTAAGGAACATTAAATTTTAAAATATCATGTGGGTCATGAGATTTATAAGTTTGTCTTATTGTAACAATATCAGTAGTGAGAAACTCCCCTGACAGCTGGTCATTTAAGGAACTATTTGGTTGATGAACCTTCTAGGAATTAAAAGTATGTGAAAACATGAAAACTGCAAAATCCACAACTTACTGATCTCTTAATCCTGGGATTTTTTAATGATTAATCATAACTGTATTCATTTTTAATACTTTGATTTGAGATGGATTAGACATATTTTATATAATTGTATCTTTTAGAGAAAAACAAAGTCCCCAAATCCAAACACATTAATTTCTTTAACCTTAGCACTTTTTGCCCAAACACATCTCTAATAGTTATTAGTGGTGTTAAATCTGGCCATTTACAGTACCATATGTCCCTCTTGTATTTGTTCTTCTAGGCATCCTCTTCCAAATTTCAGTGTTAGATTTAAAATAGATCAATTTTCCTCTATTCCTGTATCTCATAATGGTAACTTTTAACAGGATGCTGTTGGCACAGCGATACAGAAAAAACAAAACCAAACCATGTGCTGTTTCGTTTTGGTTTGTTTTTTCTCTTACATTTTATTTTAGTTCTAATCGTTCATATAATAGTATGAAATTGATTACTAAAGCATGGAAATGGAAACAAACATTCATAATTGCCAAGATGAGAACACATTCTCAGCAGGTATCTGTATTTCTACTATGAGAACTTACTCTGTTCTTCGGTGTATAGCCCAACTCACCTCATAGCCAAATAAAAATTATTTGTATAACTGTCTGCCAGAGTGGGGTTCTCTTCTGCATGGTAGAAAGGGGCAATATGGTGCCTCTGAAAAAAGAAATTTGATTTGATTAATTATTTTCTACATCTTAGGATTTCTTTAGCTGTAGTGCTGTGAGTAAGTTTACAGTAAATCAGTGTTCCAGTAGTTAATACTTACAAGCAGACATTATTGTAGATTCAAAGTCCTTACAATAAGGTGAACATTAATAAAAGAAGAAAATTAAACATTTATGTGAATTTGTGTATTTGCAGCAAAAAACACTTAAAACAATTCGATTATTTGTATTACTATAGAGCACCAGAACCCTTTTTCTTGTCAGAATATTTGTGGCATGTTGTTTACTGTTTTAATAGATTACAGTCCTGCACCATCTTCTAGGAGACTACAAGGTAAGTTTCAAAATGATGAGGAGGAAACAGATCCGCCAGTCCCCCAGTTCAATATTTAACTACGTATTTATTCACAGTGGTCACATGTTATTATAAAAATGGAGGACTAAATTCTTCTTCCTACTGCTTTAACCTGTATTTCCAAAAGACATTTTGACTACATACAAATTTTATCAAAATTAAAAATAATTCAGATTTGTTCTATGTAGAGGAAATATTCCCCTTGGCTAAGAGATCCTGTCCAGCTTTAGAGATAGTTCTTTTCTTTTAAATAGAAGGTGTTTAGAATAAGTTCAAGTTCTGGCCCACAAAATTGGTCTGATAAAGAATTATAAAACATTTCTCATGTAACAGATGTGTATGTTTCATTTTTCTCTTTCTTTCTCCATGTTTTTAATAAAGATAAGTAGCAAACATGTAGCTTACAAAATTAGTAATAAGTATTCATTTTTTTTTCCACTGGAATATTAGAAACCTAATTCCATTCTTAGGATTGGCACAGCATTTGTGAAAGGAGTCAAAAAATGTCTGATTTGTTTTCCTCACAGCTTGAAAGGTTTGCAAGTTAAGGCATCAGTGGTTACAATAGCATTATGAATATGTATGTGTACATATAGACACAGATAAGGTGGGGTTGATAAACAAGTGTAGTCACCGGTGATTTTGCCTGAAAATCCCTTGACAAGAAAACTGCAAGAGATTATCTGTGTTGCATTTCTGTCTGTCTTTTCCCCACCTCCTCAAGCATGTTATGGTTTATTAATTTCTTTTAAATTTGCTTCGATATTTATTTTAAATATTATTACTTCTTTTCCAACTCTTACAAAAATAACTTGAGAGGTGAGAGTCACTCTGAAAGGAACTGATAAGGCCATAATTATTTTATTTGCTTTTCCAGTAACATACAATGCTTGGTATGTGGGGAAAGCTTGAGTGTAGCCTAATGAGGCTCATTATTAATAGAACTGTCTGGTTCTGATACAAATGACAGCTTTTCTTGTCTTTGGATTTTTACTATTATATGTTGACTATGTAATCACTCATAACAGAAAAGACAGGAAAAGTGTAAGCAGTACTAAAAAAAATAATAATATCAGAGCAACGCTAAGGCAATGTTAAGGCAATACTGTGCTGTGTCCAAAGAAGACAGGAACTGTCACATAGATAATATTCCTTGTCTGTCATCAATACAAATAATTTTGCTACTTCTTAAAAAGAAATGGAAAGTGTCATTATCTTGTCAGAACATTTATATTCAGTGTAGGACTGTGTTTTTAGAATCATAATGTAGTTTTGTTTAATGACTTTTTATAAAGACTAGTTTTTTAAAAAAGGTATTTGATTTTGCACTTCTTTTAGATCATGGATAATAGATATTCTGACGTTGCCAATAAGCAATGGCTGGTCTTCTTCCAAATAACATTCACCTAGTTGTTCCTACATTTTTTTATTTCCCTATACAACTTCCCTCTGAACAGTGTTCATGTGCACTGAATGTTCTCTAATGAATGACTACAGATGGTCAAATGCTGACATAGGATAGGTAGCTACTTTCTAATAATCTCATTAAAATTCAGAAAATAACAAAAAGGAAGAATCAGGATTTGCTGAAGACATTTTGACTTTGAGCTGTATTTCAAACTGAGGATCTAGTACTCACTGAGAATGTGACCCTTTCATAAACTTAGGGTATCATTCAGCACTGTTCTCCAGTACTCATTGTTAGAAAAATATTCTTTCCATCTCCTCAGGAAAGTAGCAGTCACAAAGAATATTAGAAAACAGATTTTACCTCTAATCAACAAAAATAATTCAATGTCACATGTGAATAATCTTTAAAATAACACTTTAATAAGAAACTTCTACTGAATGTCGTGGAAAAGAACAAATGAAACAGATGAAGATCTATTGCAGTGACTTGCGTGCAAGTGATTAGAAAGATGACAGTGAAAATACAAAGAATGAATGAATGCAAACAACTTAGACTGAGAGAAGATGAATGAACGGACTGAGATCAATAATGTCAAATGCATCTGAGATGTCAGGGACCAGCAAAGAATTGATTGATCCATAGCCTGAACTAATTAAAGTGTCATTGGTCACCTATAGTCTTCTAATTCAAATACTGTGTAGATTTCTCGAACAAGTCTTATCTTTGGAAGCAATAAATAGATGATAGTGGGATTCAATTAGCTTAGTATTAATTTGTCTTTATTTTTCCTGTAGATTTACAGTAAGGTTTCAGATTTATTACTAATCAACATTCATAGCTTTCTATTATTTTGACACCACATAAGTTCTATTAATAAGATAAAAATATCAAAATAAGTTATCCTGACATTTAAGAGTGTGCAATTCTTCCAATTTTTCTCAGTCTGTGTTTTTTCTGCATACTTTTCAGCACAGCTTTATATAGTTATTCTATATAATTGCATCTTGTATTGCTCAAGTTACATTTAAATGACTTAGATGTTAATGTACTGTTTTCTTCAGAGTTGCCTTTCTCTTCTTTTTATAGTTATGTAGTTTTTCTTAATTGTCAATTTATTTTCCTGATGACAAAAGGTTTTCTTGGTTCTTTACCTTCTTGAGTCAAGCCAAATCTAATATATTATTCATTAAATTCATGTTTCACCACATTCTTACTGACGTGAGTTAAAGAGGTAACATTCACCCATTCTCAGAGTATCTTGTCCATGTGGGGTTTTTTGTTTTGTTTTTAGTTTTGATTTTGTTTTGTTTTGGTTTAGTGGTTTTTGTTTTGTTTTGTTTTGTTTTAATTTCTTAATCCCTTCTTACTTATCAGTGTGTTGAGGTACCCTTGCTCTTTTGGATCATTCCTGGAAGTGATGTCAAGGTCATACATTGCTTGAGAATTCATTTCAAATGAAATGATAGAGGTTTGCAAAGCTGAACAAGAGATTTAGGTCCCTTTATTTTATTTAAAGTTTTGTTATTGACCAGATGTCCAGAAAGATGTATTAACTTCAAACCACTTAATTTTAAGGGCAGAAATACTTGATTTAAGAGAAATAACCTAATGCATAAAAATAAAATTGTATTTTAATATGTTTTTTTATCTTAACTTTTTAGATAATCTGTGGCAAATTTGTCAAGTTCAAGGCAAGTCTTTTGACTGACTGTTGTTGGAGCTTCACATGGTGACTCTTGTGCTTTGTGCAGTGATTTTCAGTACAAGACAAATTTTTGCACATACAGACTGGTTTTACATAATCATCACTAGACAAAGTGTTTCTCTAACAATTTAAAGTATTTAATCTTACTTTGAGTTCTTGTTTTCTTTTTGCTATATTCATGACTATTCTTATTTCAGATAAAACACACTTGACTACAAAAAAGGTCTTGCTCACATAATCTATCAACCATCATAAATACACTGCATCTCAAGTACATCTCATTTGAATGTCAAGGCCAACGATTACTACACATTAAAGCAAAACTGTTAAATTTTTAGTATATATGACATTTACCATGTCAATAGGTGTTGTTCAACTGTTGTGGGTTTCTTTGTTCATATTCACTTATACTCATCTTGTGCTTCTCAATTTATAATTAAATTATAATCTGTTAGAAGAAAGAATCACCTGTTTAAAGTTTCACAGGTGAGTTGTAACACACACTTATCGTTCCCAGTTACAATGGACTATTTCCTCACAAAAGATAACAGATGTATATGGTTACTTGCATTAAGCTTTTAAAGCTATTTAAGCTTTAACAAGTACCCGCTTAATTATGGTAGAATGATCAGAAGGTAGATTTTAGCTATTTTTTCTCCATTAATTTTTGAAGAGAAGTTAGAAATCACTTTAGTGATCTCACAGGGGAGCTGCCTTATTTTAGTCAAGAGAAAATACCTCAGAACATGGATATTTCTGACTACAGTGCTGGACAATGTTTAGTAGTACACATCAGTCTCCTCTGTACACTTAGTATTCAGAACACAAGGATCTATTCTGATTCTATTGTACCATATACAAATGAAATTAATACAATTTGTTTTTCAAATATTTTATTATTAAATATTAAGTTGCATACATTCTGTGAAGACTTGTACTTAAAATCCGAAACACTTCTGTTAACAAAACAAAACATTTATCTCCAAGACAAAAACGTGTTGCATTTGAACTCAGTTAAGATTTTTATCCTGATGCTTAAAAGTACGATGTCTATAATAGATGATAAGAAATAAACTGAATCATCAGTTGAGAGATATATTGAGAAATGCGCAATTTAAAAATGTTTCTGTGATCAGGCCTATAAATACAGTTTGCTACATTATCTCTCATAAGAAGGAAGATTTAAATGTGACATCCAGAATTTTAAATTAAAATGTCTTATATGTTCTGAATCTTTGTAACAACTGAACTGGCTAGCATGTATTTACTTTGAGATTACAGTGACCTTAATTACCACAGGAAGAAGTATCTGTTCCAAAACTGGTGTACAACTTGTGACCTCTCATGCCAATATCTATGTTATTATATATTAGTTTTATCTGTTTTATTCTGCTATTCTTTACATTTTTTTTATGAATATTACCTATTATTTTCCATAGCATTAACAAAATTAAATAACTTTTCTAAAAAACGTCCTCGCTGAAACTGATGCAAAACACATCCAAAGCTAGGTTCACATCACTGAGATACAATTATTGGATTGTCTTCATTAAAAAGTAATCCAGGTTGCTTTATCAGTGTATGTTTTCCTTCATTGTTGGTTTGTTTGTTTGCTTGTATGTTTGTTTTTCAGGCAAGTTTTAGATATTAGCAGATTTCCTATTTGGCGTTAAAGAAAAAGCTGCAATTTGATACACTTTACATAGCTGGAAGAGATTAAAAAGCCTTTTAATGATACGAAAATGGTAAAGAGCATGCTTCTTGCATGCACTGTAATACAGACACGAGTTCAACAATCCCTGCAGTCTATTATTCACTCCCAAAAGAAGACAATTGTTTTAATTAAAGCCATTGAAATTTCTGCCTCCCAGAGTGTAAATATGTGTAAATGAGGATTTGATTTATTTTCCTACACTTAGTTGCCTACCACTAGGTAAGTTACCTAAGGGTAATTCACATGCTTTACAGCCAGTGCTTCAGAAAAGCACAGGCTCTCATTTAGGCCACACATCATATCTGTCAACTACAGATGTCTTGGATACCATAAGCACCTCAGCAGCTGATAGTAAGTAACAACAAAACTCAGAATTCCTGCTATACTACTGCAAAGTCTAAAATGAACCCAACACATCTTCACTGTGTTTCCCTATATTTACAAGAGAGTAATTGTTACATTAAAGCAGTTTAGAATTTTTTATTCCATGCTTAAGAACCTCCATTATAGCAATGAAATGTTGACAATTTTATATGAAAATCAACAAAGCAAGAAATGTAAGATGTATGTGTAGTATCTGTGAAAGAATATTTGAAGATTTTCATTGCCGTGATATGTTCCCTTCATGAACAGAAAATATTTTTTATCGAGCTGAAGATATCACAGTAGAATGGAAGTGAGAGATGCATACTGTTCATTGAGCTTCTCCTACTAAATGGACAGCCATTTGCAGAAAACGGGCCCCTATAAAACCCTGTTCAAGATATAAAAGTGTGATGTTTTGACTGAAATAGAGTTAATTTTCCTGCAGTTAAAATCTTTTCTCCTACCTAGCTAGCGCTTGTTGTTTTGGATTTAGTATAAGAATAATGAGATAACATTGCTTTTCTCTGGGGTAGAGTTTATGTTTTTCTTCTAGTAGTTCTCTAGTCTTTGGGACTTGCTATGAAAAGAATGTAGGGACTTGCTAACACCTGGCAGCTGTCCAGCTACAGGTGCAAATAGGTAGGAAGGGGCCACAGGAAGGGTGGAATCTGAGCTGATTTCCAGATTGGTCAATGCAATATTCCAAAGCACTAGCATCATGCTGTGCATGTAATTGGAGTGGGCTTTTCTAGATCATTAGATCTACTCCAGATCAGTTCCATACAGTTCGAGAGTTCCATTATAGTTCAGCCTTTTGCTGTTCTACCATTTTGCCTTTGGACCTTTCTGCCCTTTGCCTTTTTTGCTCTGTCCTGCTGGGATTGGCTATTTAGGACTAAGGTGCTCTCTTCTCTGGGACCAGTGGTTTGGCAGGGATGGAGTTCATGAGAAATTGCATTGAGTATCACTTATTTTATATTTTATTTTTATTTTATGTATTATTATTATATAATATTCTATTGTTCTTGTTATTTTTGTTGTTGTTATTATTACTATTATTCTGTTGTTTTATTACACTGCTTTTACCTGAACACATAAGTTTCTCCCTTCCCTTTCAGTTCTCTCCTGTACTTTGAGGGGGGCGGGAGGTGGGGGGACTGAGTGCGCAGCTATTGTGGTCTGGATTGTTAACTGTTGTTAAACTACAACAAAATTAAACTCGTTTCCTTGAATATTCTTGACCTCGCTTTTTTTTCTCCTCCTTTTTATTGTTCTGCTTCTGTTAGACTTTCTGTGACGAAAAATGACAATGGCATTCTGAAGTCAAATTGCAAGCCTGACAGTAGGGAAGAAATGGACACAGAGGCAAAATCATTTTTGTAAGTATACTTGGAACTTTTCAGCCTAAAAGATTCTGCCTGTTGTTTGCCAAATTTAATTTTTTCCCTTTGTGTCCTTCTGTGTTCAACTTTCTCTTTGTTATGTTAACACTGGAAATTTTTGAAATGCATTAAGACATCAAAGTAAATCGGAAGCACTTAGCCATTGCTATGTTAGAGAACTTTCTTCTGAACTCTAAGCAGAAACCGATGTTCAAGGAATAATAATGGCACTGAAGTTAGTTTGAAACTAAGGAACAATAGATTCACCTGATAAAATGTTTTAAGGGAGCAGGTGGAATTTAATGAGGGATTAATAAACTCATTATCAGAACCAGAAAGAAAAAGGAATTTAGACACTTAAATTTTCGTCTTGAAAACCCCATTCAGCTGCTGTTTCAATAAGTGAAATAGTGTGGGGGCTTTTTGTTGTTTGTTTTGTTTTGTTTTTTTCTTTGTTTGTTTTTCTTTTGTATTTAATCTTATACTTCTCAGGTAAGGGGAAGATCTGTTCTGGTTCGTATATAGAAAAGTGTTGTTTAATTAGAAGAAGCAAATCAGTGCTTTTCTCTTGCCTTTTCCTTGCTGAACCATCACAGACTAAAGGAGAGATGAATCTCATTTAACATTGGTCATCCAACAGATAGTATCTAATTTAAGCTTGTTGTCAATAGTGATTTGTCTCTTCCTAAGTAAGATGTCAGACGTAATCAGGACGAACCTTCTTTGCAGGTTCTGACTTTTCTTCACAAACAGTAGAGAAAAAATGAACTTAGACTAGACATTAAAGATAAATGGTAAAACTTGGATCAAAATGAACCCCACTGCAGCTGAAAAGGTTGTTATGTACTTTGAGGCACTCCATCACATATTTTGAGTTTGTACCTAATTATGCTACACCCCATTAAAGCAACATGATCCCTACAAAGATACCACTTTTTCTTTTTTTTTTTTTAAGACACAAGCAATGCTATCCATCTTTAATAAAAATTCCCCATGATTCCAAGTTGTGGAATATGAAAGATAATCGCATTTTTTTCTGCATGTCTTTAAAAATAAAAACAAAACCAAAAGCAAACCCACCAACCAACCAACCAGAAAAACCTTCTACCTTTACAAAGGTTAGTTTAACATCATCCTAGAGACTGCTTAGTATAGAGAAGGCAAAAGATTGATGATGAAAAGAAAAATCAAATCCATCTGGGAAAGGGACAGTACAAGAGTGGTTGTGTAATAATGGACTAAAAAACAAAACTATATTCAGGCACTCTTTTAGAAGGCGTAGCTTCTGATGTTTGTGCCATTACTATTTTTGTATTAAATCAAATGACTTTCTAATATAAAATACCTAAACCCTAATTCTGCTCATAACTACCTGAACCCACAGCAGCATGAATACTCTTTTTTCTCCTCTTTTCTACCACAATAGTGGTTAATACTCCAAGGAGGGAGATAGATTGTCTATTTTTAATTGTAATTAGACATAAACATCTGAAATTATCCTTCCTTTTCCTCATGCCTTCTTGTGTATTACTTTGATTTAAAATTGTGTGTTACTCTCTATTAAAACATTGGTATTCTGATAGTCAGATACTCAGTAAATGGTATTTCTTGATCTTGGGATAAATAATGATGAGAGAAAAACAAAGCAGGAGAGCTCTAATTCAGCTCTAATGAGACTGAACATCAAACTATTAAAAAATGGAAATACGAAGACAAATGATCAGCAAAGCTATCAGGAACAGAGAAACAATCTTGTACTATTTAGCATTGCTTTCTTTTCCACTTAGTTTGGACTGGATTTATTGGTCAAAACATTTTCTGTACTGATTTATTGCAACATTGTTTTTAATTTTGTTACACGGTACCTGTTTTGAATTAAAAATGACATTTTTCTTACTGAAATTTTCATGAAGTTGTCAGTATAAACATGATACATATGTAGAGTTACAGTAAAATGTACAGAAATGGAACAATAATCTACCAAAATATTTTTTTAGTAATAGATTAATTTTCAACAATAAAAAAAATCAAACTGCTTATATGTACACCTCAGACATATTTTTGCATTCTTGCTTTATATGCATGAATAAAAGGTTATAAGACACACTGAAATCCTTTAGGATATTTTGAAGTCTCTGCATAACTTGTAAAATCACCTTTACTGGTTTGGGACCTGTGTGGGGATTCTGTACACCATGCAAGGACTTGAGAATTTAGATGTTGAAGAATTTTACCACTCCATTATGTGTAATACCTAGATTATTCAGTTTCTATCAAATCTGGTCTAGGATCATTTCCACCAACCCTAGCTCTGATTATTGCATTGTGACTATAAAGTTAATTATGTTCCTGTATTAAAATTGCTGAGGTGTTGGAAATATTTGTTGTTAACTTTAATTGTATTTGTTCACTGCATATTCAAGAGGGTTAATACATTTGTCAGAATCCTTCTGCTTCTAAGCAGAAAATCACTGCAAATTTTCTGCAGCGGATGTTGATACTTCCAAATTAACATGCAGTCCTGCATGTACAAAGTTAATGATTGTCATATTTGAATTGCTTTGAAAGATAATGATGTTTACAATTTCAGCTGCAGAAGGAAACCTGTAGGGTATTGACTATCTGACCCACAGTGCTTTAAGTTCTGACTGAAATATATACACCACTAAAATCAGGGGCATGGCTATCAGAAATTTTCTTTTCATTGCTTTGATGTTTGTGCTGTCTGGAGAATTCACAATGATTTCACTACATCCTTCCAGTATTTCCCAGAAAAAAAACCACCACAGGTGTTTTCTGAATTATTCAGAACCTCATTATCTATAGTATAGCATATAGACAACATAAAACAATAAAATGATTTGCTAATAGAATTTATTCCTCAGTTTGCTTATTATTAGTACATTAATAATATATTCAAAAGCTAGGTAATTTGATATTATGATAGTACAGACATAAATAATTCAACTTACTATATTGGGCTTACTGTGAGTTTCCTGGACAGAATCTGTGCCTTACGTATGAGGTGTTCATAAGTCATTACAATTTTTGCATTTTTTCTTAGAATTTCACATTTTAGGTACACTACATTTCAGGAATGGTTATCTGGGTTGCTGTTGTGTGTAGTGAACAGAGAGAATTAGATCAATCTTCCAAAAGCCATCAGTGCATAATTAATGCAATAGCTATAAAGTGACCAAGATACCAATACAGTACATGAACCAAGTAGGCACAGAAATTCCTGAGTGCATTTGGACATACCAAAGTTAAGTCACTTCATCGCTTATTAGTATTTTCACTCTTTCCCCCCAACCTCCCCTCACTTTTATCTATTTATCTATTTATCTATTTATCTATTTATCTATTTATCTATTTATCTATTTATCTATTTATTTATTTTCTGCATGTGCTCATTCCTTTCTACCTTCATTCATTAATTTCTTGGTAATTTAAAGACCACTGCAAGTCACAGAACCAGAAACTAGTGAGCCTAAGCTATGCTAAGAATTTTAAGATGCATCTAATCAAGTCTTATGAAACTGTATAGCATACTCAAGTAAAGGAACTGAGATCCTAATCTACTTTTTCTCAATATTATTACTTACTAGAGTTTGTAGCTTATTTTCTGAGTTAAAATATAACCAGCTTGAAGTCTAGTGATTACAAGGAAAAGGAGGAAAGAAAACAAAGGAAAAAAACCCAGAAATTTATCGAAACACAAGTTACTTTTATTCAGTGAGTACCTTAGTCACACTGCAATGGAAGGTGGTGTTTCAGCTTTCCTGTGTTGTGTATAAGTTTCATTTGAGTGACCATTTGTCTGCTTCACAAAGATCTTTAAAGGGATCAACAATTAAAATCTATAATCTTATTTTATTCAGTGAGCGAATCATTACAGTTCTAACAAACAGACATAATCATCACTATTTTTTCTGAAACTAGGAAATAGCAGTGCTTCCCTTTTTTTTTTTTTCTGATCTCTTGTACCCTGCATTGAAATTAAAAGGCACAGCAAAACATATCACTGCATATTTCTTGATAAAAATATGAAATCCAAGAAACTTAGAGCTAGTTCAGTCAATATCTAGGCATAACTTGTTAATTTCTGTTTTAATGCAAAATAAGCATTAACTCAAAACCCCCAAATATTTAATTTCAGATTTTAATTAAAAATAGTCCTTAAAATGTATTAAAAAATCTTCTGCCAGTGTGACAGACATAGCATGCACTTTGTCATGCCTTAAACAGCTGGTTTTGCAACTTCTGGCAGGGAGGAAGACATAAGTGCTGCAGAGGCAGGACAAAGTCTCTTCCTTCTTGCCTACCTGTTATTTGCAAAACGAAGGCCCCATTAACAGTATCTCTTTCTTGAGGTCTCTTTAATTTGGCTTGAATAAAGGCAGGGTCATTCAGCGATCAGTGACCAGCTAGGGAAATAACGAATCACTATCTACCCCTAGAGGACCAGCTGAATCACTTCTGGGCACTTCTAGGACCACCGATTCATTTCTGGAACAATCTCCTTAATTAGCACAAGGAGTGAGCAGAAGGGGGAGATGACCTGCCCTCTCCTATCTCACATGCAAATGAACTAAAATATAAAAAAACTTCTCACTTGGGATGCTACTGTGAAGTTTCATTGCACCCACCACCAAGAGAGCTACAGAGGTCATCGCTGGATCGACGGACCCTTAGAGTGGCGAAATCTTACCTTTTTTTCTGATATCTTAATTTCTGTCTATTTTCTCTCTCTTTCTAACTTTATTCTGGGCACATGAGGGTAATGTTGTTGCGAGTTTTGTTGTTGAAGTCTTGCTAGGATTTGTGATAGTTACGAACTCTTGCTAAGCCACTATTTACAGTAATTATATTGAGTTTTTAGTAAATTTGTGATTTAATTGAACCTCCTGAGTAATTGTTGCTACTCCCGCTTACCACACAGAGTATTCAAAAGTTAACTCTGCCCTCACCCCACTAATTGGGACAGGACAGCCAGAGCTTCACTTTCAAACAAGGAAAAAAATGTCATGTACAAAAAACTTAGATACTGTGACTGTAAAAAGAAAATTATATAACAAACATTATTTCCATTCAATCTTACTACTGAAATTCATTTTGAAGGAAGCACATTTGTAATTTCATTATATTGGAGGCCACATACAAAATGACAGGTATTAGTGACTCCTGTGTGTATGCATAATAATGATCTAAACAATATTTAAATGCCCAGCTTGATAGTTAGGTTGGATCCCTAAGTTGGATCCCACTCTGACGTGCCTAACTAGGAGGAAGAACTTTCAGAAATATCTTTAATAATAATAATAATTGTCATGATCATCCAAACAAACAAAAAAAATCCCACTAGGTGGGACATCCAAGTAAGATGTCTCAACACCTGCATTTTTTGTCCCTTTCTTACATATTTTGTCCTTGGATTCCTTTAATGTCATTTCTATTTTCAGAAAGTCAATAGGATAGATAGCCAGACTTCAAAAATCTAATATAACACTTATTGCAAACAACTCCAGTCTTGAGGATAAAATATCACACAGAGCAATTTGCTTAACTGTGTCAAATCTCAAACCACAATTTATAATGTTGGTGATTTTTCTTCAGAGAAGAAATATGTGCACATATTATACATGCACAATGGTATCTTTATTGATGCTATTTTACATTAAAAATGGTAGCCACGTAACTGAGAAATAGAAACAACAATTCACATGTGGCCAAACCTCCAAGACATTGTAACATGTGGGATTAAATAATTTTTTTTCCTCTTATTTTCTGTACTACAAGTTTAACAGGTAAAGTACCATGTCACAGCCTACTAAAATTTTTTAAACAAGCAAGATTAAGTATGATCAATATATTCACTGTGTAGTATGGAGTTTAGTTATTTGTCATCAGAATATTATAATAAAAGTCAGTCTTAAGGTTCAACAAAAGATTTGTTCGAGGTTTTTAATGTATTTATTTTGTGTTGTTAGTGATGTGGAATGTTTCAGAGTGGGTAAACTTATGACGCTTGCTTTCAAAATTATGTTGACCTTTTTTTTTCTTCTCTGTTGATCAGAACAAAACTAAATAATGCTGATTTTTGGATGTTTTTTTTTTGTCCGTATGCTTCTCTCAGAAGCATTCGTAAAAAATGGAGAAAATTAAACTGGATGGTATGTGCTGATGATTTGAGAACCTAGTTATTTCAGATCTAGAAAATTTATTCTATGGAACATTGGTGCATATTGCATAAATACTGTACATTTTAACTGTCTGGGACTAAGAAAACAATATTGTGCTCTTACTGTTGTGCATTTTTTTTTTAATTTCCCAGGGTTCAATATTTGGAGAAAAAATTGTTTCTTTGTTAGTCTTTATGATGTTTTAAATCCTAGAATGTTTCAGGACAAAATATAGTTCTAATGTAGCTTAAAAGATAGAAAGTAAATTCTATTAATCACTCTGGTGTTAATTAGAACCCACTACACTTCAGATTCCTTTTCCTATTTTCCCCTCTACACAAACATGCATGAATATACACTTTGATGCATCTAAAGGCAAATGATTGCACCACTTTTCTACGTATGACAGAAGGTTACACATTTCTTGATCCAGAGAACAAAACTGAATCTATTATTCAAGTTTAGTCAATGTTCACTTCCCTAATGAAAAATCCTTGAATTTCCTTCTTTTTGAGGACTTTAAAACCCAAAGGTCCCAGAGGCCTGAAATAAAATCTTAACTAAATGCTATTTAGCAACACTTCTATTGAATTGATAAACATATATAAACTTTAATTGATAAATATGTGCTACATATTAAAGTCACTGCTATTAGATTGCATAAACAATTAAGCAATAAAAATAAATGTCTCAGTGTGTTAAGGAACCACAAAGTTGCAGAACTTCTGCAGAAACTTTTCCCACCAAGACTTACTTCAAAATTGTCCAGAGAAATATTCTGGGGCCTTGTCACAGCGTGATGCCTAGCCAAATGGACGTGCTCAGCTAAGTGACTCCTCCGCTATGTGACTCAACCACTATCCTGTGCAGGCTGGTCCAATGCCTGATAACCCTTTCAGTGACGAAATTTTTCCTAATATCCAATCTAAACCTCTCCTGGCACAACTTATCATCTTATCACTTGCTACCTCAGAAAAGAGGTCAGCATCCTCCGTGTTACAAACTCCTTTCAGGTAGTTGTAGAGAGAGATGTCTCCCCTAAATCTCCTTTTCTCCAGACTAAAGAACCCCAGTACCCTCAGCTGCTCCACATAAGACTTGAGCTCTAGACCCTTCTCCAGCTTTGTTGCTCCTCTTTGGACATGTTCCAGCACCTCAATGTCTTTTTTTGTAGTGAGGGGCTCAAAACCGTACGCGGTATTCAGTGTGCAGCCTCACCAGTGCCAAGTACAGAGGGACGATCACTTCCCTACTCCTGCTGGCCACACTATTTCTGGTACAAGCAATCCCTTGTATCAGAAATCCCCCTTCATTAGAAATACCTAGTATCTAGTAGTGAACTAGATGTAGAGTATGAACAGACCTGGATTTATGTTACAATTTATATGCAATTTATGTTTTTGTTTATTTGTGAGTTATTGTTTAGTATTTTGTTCAGCTATCATGTTCCTGACTTTATTTTGTAGTAATGCAATCAGTAAGTGAATAATAAACATAAAAATAGAAATTCATATGAAAATCAGAAACAATGTTTTGTAAAATGCATGCTCTAAAAGCACAACAAGTAGTATTTTTTTTAAAGAAAAAAACAAGCTCTAAATCTAGTATTGTTGTTTCATAACCTGCAGCAGGTTTTTGCTGTGGAAGAACAACCATTTTAAGACATTAGTTAGATGACAGTTATTTTGCTTGTCTTTCATAATAAGTACAATGACAAAGCTCTGCAAGAAATTTTGTGAAGAATATGCATCTCCTTGGTTGTGCTAGCTCAGAAATACTATTTTTTATACCTCTGGAGCTTCCTTTGGGGAATACTTTGTCAGTTAACATAAGTGTGTGGATCATTACGTTGTCTGAGGAATAATCCATTTTCCCAATTGAATTATAAATGATAATGACTGCTATATTGCTACAACAGCCTTGCTATAGATTCAGTAGGATTCTTCAGATTAGGACACAATTAGAATTTTGAATCAGACATCTTCAGGCACTACACTTCAATAATCCTAATTTTGATCCCAGAAATAAACTGATAATGAATCTGATGAAATACATCTCACTACAATTCACTGGTATTGGAGAGAAATTGACTTGAACCGATGTGAAGAATTTGAGGTGACATGTTCATTATCTGGTAGTTAATGTGTTTCCTCCAATTCAATTCAAACTAAAACAAAGTTATAGAAATACTTGATTTGCATTCACTGGCAATAAGCAGAGAACTGCAGTGTGTTCATGGAATTAAATGTTCAGCAGTTAATACAGATCTCAACCCCACAGTTCACCTTCCTTCATGAAAGGCTAGTTTCATAATTTAGATTGTGAATCTAAGTACTCCCTTTATAACTTATTGTTTTTCAGCATGAAGAAAAATACTTTGTGATTCAAGAAATTTAATAATTAGTAATACTTCTATTGTGTCAAAGTCTTTCAGAGAGAAACTTGCCTTGTTTCTGGAAGGCAGTATGTGCCACACTGCTAGTTTTATCACTTTTGCTTTATCTATACTACCTCCACCTTAAGACTCATCATATATATACTGAAAGTTTTTAACTACTATGTTAGGCTAATTCCTTTAGACTATTTCATGCGTGTTCCTATGTGTTTTTGTAAAAACAAAATTGCAGTTTCAAATCTATTTCTATAAAATACAAAGATAAGCTGGCACTTAAGTAATAAACTATACCTAAATGACTGGTTACGTTTGCTGAAACCTATCACAGCCTCAGCCCAAAGACAATAATATCTGAACTTAAGGACATCAAACTAACAATCTCATCTGTATGTTGTCTGGGAAAAAATTTGTTGGGCACACCAAAACACATCAGAGTGTGCGCAGCAGTTTAGTGGTATAAACAATCGTATCAGTGCTTAAGAGCCTAAGTCTATGTCTTTATTCTTTTAGAGTACTAGTACAGTGCAGTGTCTGTTCATTTGTTAGCATAGTATAGTCTAAGTATCCTGAAAAAAAAAAAAAAAAAAAATCATTCCTGCTTTTAAATAACTTAAAAAATGTGTTGTGTTTGGACCAATATGAATCCCAATTATAGAGAGTCTTCCCGAGAGAGTCTTTTACAAGTGAAAATAAAGAGCAAGCAGTATTTTTGTTGCATCATGGGTGCACAACAAAAGCTAAAAATACATTTTAAAAAACAATATTGTAAATTAAAATAAGCCTGAAAACTATACCCAAAAGAAAGGATGGAAATAAACATGTTCTTTTTCCTTCCATTCTTGACTGTTGAATTATCATCAATTCACTTCTCTTTTGGTATTGGTAAATTTCATTCAGTCTTACAGTCCTTAAGGATAAATCAGTCTTCATGTGTTTACAAGAGGTCTGAATTGCAGCAGTTAATGTCTTTCTGTACACATTTTTCACAATGAATCACCGCCTTTTAATCATATTGTGTAAGGTTTTATTCTAAAAGTTAT
>VWYH01009161.1:407943-437421 GCA_013399365.1 Pampusana beccarii
AAAAAAAAAAAAAAAAAAAAAAAAAGAAGTCTAGAATGCTTACAAAGTTACAAGTCAGTAGAAGTGAGGTGCTTGTTAAGACTTCCACATCTTCCAGGTAATGCTTAACATGCTTAACAGCTGAAATTAATCTTGACACACACCTTTCCTGCTCCAGTGGCTGGAGGTTAGGGATCCCCACTTGCTCCAATAGTTGATCTTGAGACCCCACTGGCTCCAGTAGCTGACACCACAGGCTGGGACCTGGGATCATGTTCCACTCACTCACACAGAGGTCTCACCAGTAACTGGCACTGAGTCCTTGCAGCACACATACACATGGCACAGAAAGCGAGACAGATAAGATATGAGAAGAAGATTTAAGAAGATAGGACAGACTGCAGTGATCAGGTTCGGAGCTCAGCTCAACAAGTATACTGACCAGCCTGATTTTACGTGCCACAGGCCCCTTTTATACCATATTCTGTCTTTCCTCTCTTCTCCCTATTCCCCTGTATGGCCCCAATGGGTCTGTAGAGCTCTATCAGTCTGTGCAATCCTCACAGTCTGGGTCTCCCCTGGTTTTCAGTCTTATCAGTCACAAACACCAGGCTGATCTTCCTGGAAGTGACACCTGGGGTTTCTTGATAGCCTATCAATTAGTTTGAGTGGTGAGGTTTGTTTCCTGTCATTGTCTCCATGTATGTTTTTCCAGGTCTGTGTCTCTGTATATTTTGTTTCTGATTTCCACATTCTCCCTTTGTTTCCCGGTAGACAAGACCCTCTACCACAAAACCTTGCTGGAAGAAACATTCTTATGTTCCCACAGGCCCTCTTCAGTTACAGTGACTGACCAGGCTTGGTTCTCATCACTGCCTCCCCTATCATTTATCAGTCAGGTTTGTGTCTCTGTTCTTCTTTGTTTATGGCTTCCTTCTTTTCTTATTAATTATTATTATTTTTTTCCCATTGAAAACGTCACTGATCAGATGCTCTTAAAGGAGCAGACGCTCTCCTTCCACATACCCTTACACTCTTGTCTCTTCTTATATCAATGGCTGAAAAAGCAAAGAGGTTCCAGATGGGGATGATCTTGATGAAAACATACTAGCTTCTGACATCATCTGGAAAGGGATTTTGCAAGCCTACCACAGCAGAATAGACTGGAAGGAGGGAAGGGAGGAGAAGTGCTGTCAGAAAGAAAACAGAAAAAATTGTGGGTAGCACTTGGGTGGAATTCATAAGTGCCAAGGTCTGTGGCCACAAGTCTAACTGGCCTGCTTCTCACTGTGAACAGCCTTTGTAGTTGTTTATTTGTTTTGGTTTTTTTTCACAGCAAAAGATAAAAAATAAATTCACGTACAACTGGCATAGAGCTGAAGGTTGTTATACTGTTCTGTTTAAAGTATAAATTGAATAAGGATTGTAGTGAGAACTGAGGATAAGGGGAGCAGGTGGTGGAGTTTTTTTATTTGTTTGTTTGTGGTGGTGATGCAGAATAATTTTCTTTCATCTAATTAAAACATTTTTTTAAATTGTTAGAGATAATTATGCTCAGGTTGTGAAGAGAGAAATGTCAGAAAAAATAAGATTTTGATGTGATTTTGAGTTAATTGCAGTGTAGAATAAAAGAACCTCTCAGTCATTCTTCTGCTGCTTCGCATATTCTCAAAGCCCAGTGCCACAGGCAGCCACCAGGGAGTAAAGAAGGAGAGAGAGTAAAAAAAAAGCACCCTATCACTAGAGCATTAGCTCAACAGCCTGACTCTTCTTGACCAAGACATCGATTCAGTAGAGGGATATAATTAAGCAGGCAAATTTTCGAGTTCTTACTTTTCCCATTCTCTAGACTACACTCCATCTCCCTCTTATTTCGAGATTAGGGATCATAAAAGAGGGACTTGAAGTAAAAAAAAACATGATGAGCATGAGTAGATGTTTCCAAAATCTCGACAGGTTGAAGGGCCACCTGGTTCATAACCTGTCCCAATGCATTGTAACATGACACTGGATTGACTCCTCTATAAACTAAGAAAAAGTGTAAGAAAACGTACTTCAGACTTTTGGCTTGTGATAAACATGAAAGCTTAAGTCATGAGTAAACATGTCTCCTGCAGGGGTGAAAAAATTATTTTCATTTACAGAGGCTGGATAGTAGCCTGATCACACGTATACAGAAAGCTGTATTTTTTATGTCTACTTCTGTGATTCTGTTTATGTTTATGTTTTCCACTTCCGAAGTTTATATCAAGGACAGATTACATAGAATGCTATTTTGCTTTGGCCAAGAAGTACATTCTTTCTAAAAGACCATTAATTTGTACCAACAGCTATGTTCACAGAATCACAGAATGTTAGGGATTGGAAGGGACCTGGAAAGACCATCTAGTCCAATCCCCCTGTCAGAGAAGGAACACCTAGATGAGGTTACACAGGAAAGCATCCAGGTGGGTTTTGAATGTCTCCAGAGAAGGAGACTCCACAACCTCCCTGGGAAGCTTGTTGCAGTGCTCTGACATACTAGAAAAATATTTCTGCTCATTATTTTCTTGTGCCACATGAAAGCATTGACAAAGGCTGAATCAAGGCCACCAATATCTATTTCATTTTTCACCTTTATATCCTACAGGCTACCATGATTTTCATCCATGTATGGAATTTCTAGGGTTTTGTTTTACATGTATGATTCTGGAATAGAATGGGAAAATGAAGAATGGTTTGCTTCAAATGGAATAGTATTGCAATTACAAAATGAAGTACATTACATCAGATAGGTCAAATCATCCTGTATCTAGTGGAGTGCCTCCTGTATCTAGTGGGATGCCTCAAGGGTCAGTACTGGGGCCAGTATTATTCAATATATTCAACAATGACTTGGATGAGGGAATTGAGTGTGAGTACTATCAGCAAGTTTACTGATGACACCAAGCTGGGAGGAGTGGCTGACATGCCAGAAGGCTGTGCTGCCATCCAGGGAGATCTGGACAGGCTGGAGAGTTGGGTGGGGAAAAATTTAATGAAATATAACAAGGGCAAGTGTAGAGTCTTGCATCTGGGTAGGAACAACCCCAGGTTCCAGTATAAGATGGGGAATGACCTCTTAGAGAGCAGTGTAGGGGAAAGGGACCTGGGGGTCCTGGTGGACAGCAGGATGACCACGAGCCAGCACTGTGCCCTTGTGGCCAAGAAGGCCAATGACATCCTGGGGTGTACTAGAAGAGGTGTGGTTAGTAGGTCCAGAGAGGTTCTCCTCCCTCTACTCTGCCCTGATGAGACCACATCTGGAATATTGTGTCCAGTTCTGGGCCCCTCAGTTCAAGAAGGACAGAGAGCTGCTGGAGAGAGTCCAGTGCAGGGCAGCAAAGATGATTAAGGGAGTCGAGCATCTCCCTTATGAGGAAAGGCTGAGGGAGCCTTGCAGGAGGCTGAGGGGTGTCCTCATTCATGTTTATAAATATGTAAAGGGTGAGTGTCATGAGGATGGAGCCAGGCTCTTCTCAGTGACAACCAACAGTAAGACAAGGGGTAATGGGTTCAAACAGGAACACAAGAGGTTCCACTTAAGTATCAGAAGAAACTTCTTCTTGGTGAGGGTAACAGAGCACTGGAACAGGCTGCCCAGTGAGACTGTGGAGTCTCCTTCTCTGGAGACATTCAAAACCCGCCTGGACGCCTTCCTGTGTAACCTCATCTAGGTGTTCCTGCTCCGGCAGGGGGATTGGACTAGATGATCTTTCCAGGTCCCTTCCAATCCCTAACATTCTGTGATTCTGTGATTCTCTGATACCTCAATTTTTAGTATCTTATACAGACTTGTAACACAGTTGAGATTTTCTGTCTTGCTGAAATGCTAGAACCGTTGGCCTTTTTGACTTTTACTGTTCAGATAAAGCAACTATGTTGCAATATTAATAGTATGCCCCTAACTCAAAGCATTTAACACCGTGCATAGTACTGTTTTTGACAACACAGGTATTTAAAGTTAATACATATCTTTATTTCTTTTAATTGTTAGACAATAAATACCGTGCACTCATAAGAGATCTGTAATCTGGTGTAGAGCTTAATTTGATGTTTTCATATGCTATAAAAACACAGTCCTTAGGGATTCTGACATAATTGAAGTTCTTTTCTAATGTTAATGAATTCAATTTGTGTGCAGTTTTGTTTTTTGTTTGTTTGTTTTTTATAAGAAACAATTTCAAGATAATTATAAAATGCGTAAAGAGGGAGTGAGAGGAGAAAAATAAACCATAATATTAATTCTCTTTTTATACTTAAATGACAATACTGACTAAGGTCTGTAAAATAAACATTGTTGTACTCTTAGATGTCTTGAGATAACAATTCATTTATTTTAAAATGTATTTTAATGACAAAAAACATCTAGACCCATTCAAATATATCCAGAACATCATCCCTTTAATACAGTTGAAAAAAGCACTTGAACTTGAGCACATAAGCTTCCGATGAATAGCTTCATTTTAATAATTGCTTACAGTGAAATGAAACTGTGATCAATGATATGTGACTTGAATGTGTCCTGTAAAAGTTTGTTTCTGTTCATTTAGTTTGTGCCAGATTGCTATAAGCTTCAGACAAAATTAGGAAAAAAAAGGAAAAGAAATTACTGTGCTTTCAAGTATACAGCCTAGTGCTTATCTGCACTTCCAATGACCCACACACCTCTTTTCAGATGAACTATACCCCTAATAACCTTTTCCAGAATAAAGTAGAATAGAAGAACCAGAATTAACAGCGCTACTAAGAAAGAAAGGAAGCATACTACAGCAGTGTAAATACAATGAAAATACTAAGGAGAAGGGCTTGGTAGAAAATTGCACTTCATTGCTATGAATAAATCTACACTGCTGCTCAGTCATAAGCTTCTTTCAGATAATCTGGGAGTTACCTGCAGGAAACTGGGTAACACATACTATTTCTGAAGGAAATTTATGTATATAGATTATATATTATAATATCACCACTGTAGATACTTTCAATACAGACTTCCATTATTTGTCACATGGTTTTCTACTTTTTTTTTTTTTTTTGAGGGGAGAAAAAACAAAACGGGAAGGAGAAACACGCGTTCTCCCAACTTCCTCCATGCAGTCAATTGTGATTTTGCACTTTGGCTTTGTAGACTTAACTAGTTATATGAAATCTATGGTTTGTTTAACAATCTTCTGCATCTTGATCTGCATATTATCTGGACAGAGCACAGGTAATCTTCCCAAGGACGAAGTTCTAAAATCTCATGCTTCAGTGAAAAATAGTCGTCTTTGTGAAACTGCAAGGTGAAGATTGACAGAGGAATTAGACCTAAGTCATTAAGTATGGGATGACTCACTGGCTTCAGTTATTCTAGAATGTGTTTTCAAAGGTCTGCTTCATAAGGACTAAATAGAAGATGACCATATTTCAGTGAGTTTATCTAAAATTGCACCTTTTAATTTCAGTTCTCCTCTGAGGTGAGCAGGGTCATCAAAGCACTTTGCATGGAGACAATATCATTCAGTATTTCCTTTCTGTGCTGCTATGGTGAGTTATAATAATCTAATCCGAAAATTATGGAAGTTGTGGAAGTAGAGGCCATTATGGACAGGGTCTCTTTTGATTTAACTCACCAAATTACAATGTCTTATCCCCTATTTTTTGTGTAACCTTGAACTTTGAGAAGTATGATTAAAATACTCAGCCTTATAGATGGAAACAATGCAGATGCCTATACATTAACTAACCCTTTATAATCATTCTAGACAACTCAGCACTTCTAAGGTGAATTTAATTTGATTTCTTGTAGACTATAAGCTCAAATAAATTTTATACTTGGGAAAAGTTAAATTAATAACCCTGGGACTACTGAAGAACTGGGAGCAGTTTTGAACTCCAGTTTTGAGTTAATAGAAATGCCTCACTACATCCCTGGAATTCATATCCAAGCTCATATGAAAGTCAAGTTACAAAGTCTAAATCTCTACCATATCTCAGCACTTCACATTTCTAGCTATATCTGAACATGATTAGGTCTCTGAGCTGCTTTGAGCATATAAGTAAGATGTTATTTCTGCCTGGTCTTTTTGTTTGCCCTAGCAGCTACAAATAGCTACTCCACAGAAGCAGAAGGGCTACTTAAACTAGCATTATTGCTAAAGAAATGCACATCAAACTCCAAGCTAAGTCACTGGCTCAAAAGCAGCCAAACTTTTGCATGGATACTGACCAAGTAAGAGGCAACTTTGCTTGCAAATTGAATGAACGACCACATTAGATGTTGGTTTTTTTCATTTCATAGATCTCTCTCTGACTCAGACAATTCTCTAGGAATTTAGATGGGAACCACTTCCTAATTCTAGATGCTTAGAATGCATACATGCATCTGAGTTAGGCACTGCAGGCTATCATTATAGTCAGTTAACCATTACTGTCAAGGGATAGATGTGGATACATTTAGGGAGTGATTCATTTCATCCTAAAGTAGCTGCCTGAAATAGGGTACACTAATTTCTCCCCAGAAGTATTTTTTCTTTCTATTGATCATAAGAGGAGACTAGGATGACTAATTCAGTACGTAGAAGTACAAAGTTATGGCAGATAAAGATGGCACATTTGCACTCTTGATGCTTTAGGAACTTTGACAGAAAGCTGAGTTAGGTAGGGCAGAAAATGTGTATTCTTCATCAGAGGATGGGGAGATAGAAAACTCTGTGGAAGTGCCCAAAGGGAAGCAATGGAAATTTAAGGATTACTTTAAATTATTTTAAATTATTACAGGCAACTTTGTGGTTAGTTTTGCCAGCTTTCTTTTTTTTTTAACTAGTCGATAAGGTGTTAATTCTCACTGTGTTTTGCATAATCACAAGATCACAAGGAGGCTCAGCTTCAGCTACTTGCTAACAATAAATGATTTTAGCTTTTTATTTGCAGCATTTTGTGTGGCTTTTTTTTCATTTTTTTTTTTAATAAATATTTTTCTTCTTTTCCCAAGAAGCACACCTTTGCTAATTTATGAAATGAAAGCTCCTTTCTGAAGATACCAAGAATCTTTTTTCCTGCTAGGTGGTAGGTTGACAACAAGAATTCGAAGAAAATTCAAGAAACAGTAACAGTATTTGGAGGAGATAATCCTCAAGCTAGTCCATGCAAACACATTTACACTGTCTGTAGATCCAAAACACAGCTGTTTCTTCATACTGGCTAGTGAAGGGCCAGTGAGTTTCCAGGTCTAAGACAGGGATCCCAAATTTGGGGTTTCAAGATTTGAACAGAAAGCAACTTAGTGTCAGGGTGCTGTGTGAACCGGCAGATCCTTAAGGAACAGATTCTTACCAGCCAGCCACGGGCCAACTGCCCCAGCCAGGAGCAGGGCAGCTGGGGACCACTGGGGCAGCCCCAGCACTGGGATTTGGGAGCCTCAATAGGGACAGGAATGGATTGAGACTAGGCCAGGGTGTGGGCCTGTGGGTTAGTGTTAGCCAGTGAGGCCCATGGCTGCGCAGGGCAGGGCTGTGGGGAGCTGGAGACCAGCCCTGCTGTGGTGTCACTGAGACAGGGGCTGATGGCCCCAGGTGTGATGAAATGAGGCTCCTCATGTGTCACATGAGTCAGGGCTATTGAGGCCTGTTACTGTCCTCTGTTACTTGACAATGAAGGTTCAAACTTATTTTCTCTTTTTTACTGTGTGTTTCACAGATGTGCACAAAGAAAACGGAAATAGGAAGTTAGCATTGAGCAGCAGGAATTTATTCATATTATGATGTCTCTATTGGTCAAACTGAATGAGTTATTAAATCAGCAATGAGGATATACTATGAAGAAGAGAAAGATGTAACTATTATGGTTATTTCCTTTGAGCAGCATGTAAAAATCCATTGCTTCGTAGTAAATTAACAAAGCCACAATGAACAGGAAAATAGGATGAATATTAAGCTGATAATCTTTTGTAAAGACCATCTGCAGCAGCGTCACAAAACCATTTTATAGCATGTAAAGCAAACTTTGTTCTTGCAGTCACAGAAACTGCTGATGCAATACTAACATGAGAGAAGCAGTGAATCAGAATAAAGGCCTATAATAATAACAACAAGGAAAAATAAAGCTGTATACAAAGATTCCAGGAACTTGCAACTAAGGGACAACCATGCAACTTCAGAGAACATTTCAAAAAGAGAGAAAAACCCATCAATAAAAAAAATAAGATATCAGAAATACACTGAAACCTATTATTGTTATAGGATAAACTACTGAGGCTATCTAAAGAAGCGAAAGTTGCTGTAAAATCATTTAGAATACTTGTGTTTTTCACAAATTAAAATAACCTTGTATGAAGAGTAACTAAGTTTTGTGTTTTATTTCATTTTCTTTTGTTTTAAATGACTAGTCTCAGTTTTTTATACCTACTTAGTATGCAGGTCTTCTTCAGTATTCCAGCTACAATATGTTAGGACATACTAGCTGGTGGGAGAAAGTTTTGTACTAAACCCTAAGTTTAATGCTTGAGTAAAGTTCAAAAAGAGTACTTAGCTATCTAAAATGAAATTTAAAAAATAATAGGAACTTAAATCCAAAATACAATATTTAAAGACTTGTATCCTCTACTAATATTGGAAATATATCTATTCTGTAAACACCTTAAGAACTGCTTTATTTTAAATTACTCAAATATTATAAAACTCTGCTTCTATACATAGACAGAATCATCTACCATTTAATGGAGGTGAGTAGTTGAACATCTTACTCAACTTAGCTGGGGAGCCAAGTTCTCATAGTCATTTGCTTTTCTCACCCTGAATGATGGAACATTCTCACAGTACATCTATCAGACTGATTTTTTGCTGGAAAGATAATGAAAGAAGTTACTTCTCATAAATTGTTGGGGCAACAACTGTTCCTGTCCCATTTTAACCCTGTAGGTTTTCAACTAGAGCAAAGGTACTTTTACCTTCACTGAAGACCACCAGTGTGTATTCTTTTGCTCCGCACTATAAAATACCAACATAATTCTTAGAAAAACGGTAAGACTAGAAACATAACTGCCCATGGCCAGGCTGGATATGTCTGTGAAGAACTGGAAAACGGCTTTGCTGCAGTTTCACTGAGGCTTGGCTTGATGGCCCTAGGGACTGCAACCAAGTCCTTGGCCATGGGCAGGGTTGTGGGAGCCACAAATGGGGCTCATCACAGGGGCAGTGAAGCCTGTTGCTGTCCTCCAGATGTTTCCTGCCAGTACAGTGTGTCATTAAAATTTACAGAGATCTGTTCTCATAAGGAATCTGCTGTGGAGGCATATAATAACTGTGGGCTGTCAGTGGCTTTTCTCAGGCCACACAGAGGCAAGTCAAGTGCAGCTGCCTAGTCCTGAACAGTTGATCTTGGAGAGAGAAGAGAGAACAAAGCAGAAAGGCCTAGATGCTGACTGTAAAACTGCAGGATGGCAAAAGGCCGAACTAAAGGAACTCCCAAACAGAACTCCAGAGAAACAGCAGAAACTAGAACGGGTCTTGCTCCCAGCCTCCCTAACTGGAAAACCCTGACTCTCCTTAAATATGAAGCTATGGCATGGAATATTCTTACTGACAGGCCTGGATGTCAGTCACGGTCTGCCTAATCTATGCCCCCCTTCTTAGCTGACTCACCTGGAGACAGAGAGCTCAGAAAGACCTTGGGTCCCAGACAACAATTAAGGTAACAGTAAGCTCTTACATTCTCTCTGTTCTAACTCAAAAATACTGGAAAGTTTCTTGAATAAAAACATTTACTCTGTCCCGGGGTGTAATCATCTTATTTTCAAACTAGATCCAAACAACGATCATGCTAGCTATGAAAAAAAAATTTCTAACTGCACGAAGAAAATTAAGTTGCTTTCAGTCATACCAGTACATTGAGAAAGATGTTACTATAATATTTTCTATCTGAGATTACTGTGTAGGTCTACCTGATTCTAAAATATGTTTCAGGATTTAGAGTAATACAAGTAGGCAATTGTGTCTATTGCGACTAGCTCAGGTGTTGCTCAGCATTTTAAGATACGAAACCGTAATGGACAGGTGTCCTAGACTTAGTGTGGAAGCCACCACACCCCTTACATCTGCCTATGCTTCTGAAACTTTAAATGATAGATAGATTTGGTATGTTGTCTTCCTGGGTACCTGTGTATTCTTACAAATTCAAAAATTGTTCCCCCACTGGATGAAATAACAACATAATTTCGTTTTTATTTCACTACCATCTAATATTTTTCACATTACTAGTTTACTAGTTAGCAGGCATTCCAAGTTTCAGTTCTGGTCCAATATTTGAAGAATCTTGTGTTTGGAGAAGAGAGTTTGGCTCCTTAGCAAGGTAGTATGACATGGCACATATCTTTGTATTGGTCCTGTGATTAGATACCATATGGTCTGGTAATTGAGAAGAGGCCAGAAGAGCTGGTCACGTATGGGGGTCAGAGCTTTTAGCACCTTTCCGTCGGTCAGGGAACACTCGCACGCTCACCCTGGTTACAGGATTTTCAAAGTTTTGTGTAGAAAGAGTTGGTGAAGTATGAGACAATCTATACATATTTAACATAAATGTATAAAATTATTTTTTTCAGCGGGAAACCATGACATCAGCTGTGTGACTGAGTCCAACACACAGTCCTCCAAGCTGTGCAAGCCTGAGTTACATACTAGTTTTCTATAGCTGTGTGACCTATGCTCCTTATAGGACACAAAAATTGTCAGAGGAAAAGTGGATAACATTAAAAATAAAGTCCAAAGGAAAAAAAAGCGTAACACTCTATACCTCTTTGGAACTAGAATGTTTTAGTTCATTATTTGATACGGATTCCTGGATGTCCCCTCAACTTCTTTCTCTAGAAGCTACAGTGAACACATTTGTAGTGTACATCTCAGAGAGCAATTGACTCCATGTTCTGATGCCTGTGGAATGAGGTCTGTGGAGCATTTCATGCTGGTAAATGGACAGCCTGACAAAGGGAGGGAGAAATAGACAAGATAGATACATTTACTTCCTTGTGATATTAAACAGATAAAATAAAGAACAACACAAAAGAAAAAGGAGAAAAAAGAACAACGGGAGAAAAAAACCCAAACAAACCAACTCATTTTTATTGTCCTAATTGTAAAGGTTAAAGTGAGCTCCTTTAAATTTAGATTTGTGTCTTGCAGTACTTCGGACGTAGTTATTTGGAAAACTGGTTTGTATTGTTTAGTGCTACCTGAAATGTAAAGTGTATTTATCCAGATAACACCTTTGCACATACCCTGTAGACTAACACACTTTAAATGATAAAAGTTAGATCTTGACAGAAGACTTGTTCTGTTCTTTGACTATTCCTACTAGATCTTCTTTTTTGGACTTCCAGTTCTGTTAAAATGATTATGTAATTCTTTATATCAAAGAAAGTCAATGAATTCAAACATTTTCTTGTTTTCTGCCTTCTTCCAGAACACCACACATCTATTTAACTAGGACAACAGGGAGGACATTTCCAGAATAAATACAGTTGTTCACACAGGCATATCTGTATTCTCAGAAAGAGAGCTCCTCTTTGAAGACTTGGGTGAATTAAAAATGTCTGTACAAATATTATTTTCCAACCAAAACAAAGATTGCATTCTGCATAGCCAAATCAGGATTGGCATTTTGCAAAAATATTGTGAGTCTTTCTTCTTTCTATTTGCTTCTACATAAAAGCAAGAAATTCTGCAGCAAACAAGCACCAAGGAAGTGTTGGCAATGGCAAAATGATGATTTTCACTGGCGTATATAATCAAACTTCCACATCATGATGTATGCCAATCAAATCAGCGTATTTGGCAAGTGAGCAATGTTTCATATATATGAACTGCATGTTTTTGAATAAATGTTTTGAAAGTCAGTGACATTGTTTATCTCATTTCCTAGCTGACCCTTTGTGAGTGAAAATATTCCATGCGAACTAAAAGGTCAAAAGACAAAAACAAAGGGATAGTGTGCTGGTTTTGTCTGGGATAGAGTTAATTTTCTTCTTAGTAGCTGGTATTGGGTTATGTTTTGGGTTTGTGATGAGAGCAGTGTTGATAATACAGACATGTTTTCACTATTGTTGAGCAGTGCTTACACAGAGTTAAGGACTTTCATGCTTCTCACACCACCCCACCAGCGAGTAGGCTGGAGGTCCACAAGAAACTGGGAAGAGACATAGCTGGGACAGCTAACCCCAACTGACCAAAGGGACGTTTGGTACTATATGATGTCGTGCTCAGCAACAAAACTAGGAAGAAGGTTTTCAGGGAGGCCAATGTTCAGTGACTGGCTGGGCCTCGGTCAGTTGGTGGTGAGCAATTGTTTTCACTTGTGTCTCTCAGTTTTTCTTTCTCTCTGCCATTTTCCTTCTTATTGCAATTTATTATTATTATTTTATTTCATTTTTTAAACTGTTTTAGTCTCAACCAATGAGTTCTCTCACTTTTAGCCTTCTGATTCTCTCTCCCATCCCACTGCAAGGGAGTGAGCAAGCAGCTGTGTGTTGCTTAGTTGCTGGTTGGGGTTAAACCACGACAAAGGGGAAAGGAAAGAAAGAATGAATTCATGTAACATTTCAACAATATTAAAGCCGTGCATAATCCATAAATTGGATAAAAGGATTCTTACAGCAATAAAAGTTTCAACCTAGTTTTGGTGTTAATTATTTTAGGCAATTGTATAAACTGCTTTGCGTTCCGTAAAACTTCTGAGAAGGACACTTAATGAGTTCTGTTTATGTACTAGTACCTCCATATGTTTTGACAAATGTATGAATATAAAGCCTAAAATGAGGAGCAAAAGACATTTTAAAAACCACAAAAAGATGAGACAGACAATTGTTTTCCACTGAAAGTCACCAGAAGACGAATTAGTTGTTCTCTAATCACAGTAAAAAATGAATGGAAAAGATATGAGCAAAATCTAATCTATACCCTTTGGTACCTAGAAAGAGACTGATGTATTGTGTAAAATTCATGTGTGCATTATAACCAGTGAAATCTTAGTGTAAAATGCATAAAGGGTATTAGTGTTCTTATCACAAGATCTTGGTCAAGTCCTTTTTACATCCTCTCTTCCTGCAACTGTAACTAGTTTTCCAACTTGCTGTCTTCTGTAGGAGTGGAGACAATTCTTTCCCCCAGTTGCAAATCACCCTCACGTTTAACTGTTCTACAGCCTGCTGGATTGAATACTGTTTTGCAGATGGGAAGGTTGAGTTTTACTCTCCACATCAGCAGGGCAATAACACACAAATACTGCCTTTTGCATGGTATAGCATTCTAATCAGTAGGCTGCTCTGCAAAATGTAGGTAGCAGCTATTCTAGCGATTTGTCAGCAACCTCCTTTCATTAAAAGTAGCTCCTACTCAGTGAAGTTTTGTTGCCATCTTTTTTTCAGGCTTGAGCACTGGCCTGCAATTAGCTCTCTTAACTGCTCTAGTTAAGACTGTCCAAAGTAATTCTACTGTGCAAAACAGGTAGTTCTAAGCAGTACAGTCTATTACAAATAGTCATAGAATCATAGCATGGTTTGCATTGAAAGGGACTTTTAAAGATTATCTAATCCAACCATCCTGCTGCTGGCTGGGACATCTTTCATTAGGTCAAGTTGATCAGAGCTCTGTCCAACCTGACCTTGAATCCTTGAATGTTTCCGACAATGGGGCATACACTAGTCTGGGTCACATTTTCCAGTGTCTCACCTTCTCCGTCACAAAAAATCTCCTTCTTATGTGCAATCTACATCTCTCTGCCTTAAGTTTAAAGCCGTTTCCCCTTGTCCTGTCACTGCAGGCATTATAAAAAGTCTTAAAGTTTTTCTCCATCTTTCTTGCAATCCCCCTTTAAGTACTGAAAGGCCACATGGCCTCCACAGAGTCTTCTCTTCTGCAGCCTGAATATCCTCAATTCTCTCAGCCCTTCTTTTCATAGAAGAGATGTTTCAACCCTTGGAGCATTTTCATGGCCATTGCCTGGTTTCTGCCTCTCTCTGATCCAGCAGTATTAGGCAAACCCTCAGATTCTCATCCCTAGCACGGACTCTGAAATTTACTTTTCCAGGAACCTAAAAAATGTAGGTTGGAAGAAGTCTTTTTTCAAGGAAGCCCATTCCACTGTTTGTCAATGTGGTGGGTTGACCTTGGCTGCATGCCTGGTGCCCATCAAGCCACTTATCATTCCCCTCCTCAGCAGGACAAAGAGGGGAGAAAATAAGATGAAAAAATACCCAGGGATCAAGACAAAGGTAGTTTAATAAAGCAAAAGCAAAGGACTCACACAGATGCAAAGGAAAATAAAAGATTTACTCTCTGCTTCCCATGAGCAGGCAATATCCAGCCAATTCCCACGAAGCAGGGCTTCAGTATGCATAATGTTTTCTCTGGAAGACAAACGCTGTAATAATGAATGCCTTCCCCACTCCTCCTTTCTCTTTAGTTTTTATTGTTGAATATGTCATCATATGGTATGGAATATTCCTTTGGTCAGTTCAGATCAGCTGTCCTGGTTGTGTCCTCTCCCAGGATCTTGGCCAACCCCAGCCTACTGGTGAGGGAGGAATGTTGGAGAGACAGCCTGGATGCTGTGCAGGCACTTCTCAGCAGTAGCCAAAACACTGGTGTGTTATCAACACCTTTCCAGCTACCAACACAAAGCACAGCACTATGAGACCTGCTATGCAGAAAATTAACTACATCTCAGCCACACCAAATACAGCTGATATTACTATGAAGAATTTTTTCTTTATGTCTAATTGGGTACTTTGCTGCCACAATTTTAGACTCTTGTCTTTTGTCTGTTCCTTGTGTTCTTTTCATCTCTTCCTGTTACTGTATTGTTCAGGTATATGTGCAGTTCAGCTCTGTCCAGCCACTATAAAAGTCAATCAGGAGATCTTGATTCAGAGGCAAGTATATTCTTCATTTCTTGTGTCAGCTTCAAATGGCTGTAAGTCATCACTAAATTTCTAGGAAGCTTAGTTTGAACCATTCTCTGATGATTTGAACCATTCTCTGTGGCAAAAAAAGGTCAATGGTGTTATGGGATGCATTAAGAAGAACATTGGTAGCAGATAGAGAGATGTGATCGTTCGTCTCTACTCGTCAATGATGAGACCACATCTGTAGTGCGGGGTAAGATACGGGCTTACTGGAATGAGCCCAACAAAGTGCCACAAACATGATTAAGGGACTGGAGCCTCTTTCATAAAGCGAAACACTGAGAGAGAAATGACTGTTTGGCTTGGAGAAGAGGAGGCTCAGGGGGACTTTGTCAATGTGTATAAGCACCTGGCAGGATGGAATGAAGAAGAAGCAGCCAGACTCTTCTCACTACTGCCCACTGACAGGACAAGAGGCAATGGGCACAAATTAAAACACATGATATTCCGTTTGAATGCAAGAAGACACTTTTCTTAATGTGTGGATGATCAAACACTGTTTGCTGATTTTTTCTGGGCTAGAGTTAGTTTTATTCATAGTAGCTAGTATGGGACTATGTTTCGGATTTGTGCTGGAAACAATGTTGATAATACAGAGATGTTTTAGTACTGAGATGTGCTGACATGGAGTCAGGGCCTTTACTGCTTCTCACATCGCACCACCACTGATCAGGCAGGGGGACACAGGAAGCTGTGAGGGGGCACAGCTGGGACAGCTGACCCCAACTGACCAAAGGGATATTTGATACCATATAATGATCACGCTCTATTTATGTTTTCAGCAGAAGAAAAAGGAAGGGGAGGATGTTCAGAGTTACGGTGTTTGTCTTCCCAAGTAACTGTTATATGTGATGGAGCCCTGCTTTCCTGGAGATGGTTGAACACCTGCCTGATGCTAAGTAGTGAATGAATTCCTTGTTCTGCTTTCCTTGTATGCATGGCTTTTGCTTTACTTATTCAACTGTGTTTATCTCAACCCATGAATTTTATCACTCTTACTCTTCTGATTCTCTCCCACACCTCACTGAGGTGGAGTGAGTGAGCAGCTGTGTGGCACTTAGTTGCCAGCTGGGATTAAACAATGTCAGCCCTTTCTGACACACAGTGTGGGTCTCAAAGGGTTCAAGATAATGACAGATTTGATCGGAATGTGCTAAGACAAATGTATAGCTGTTATTGCTGTTTAGATATTAATTGACTGGCTCCTGTGCTTGCCATGGTTATTGCTTGCCTTACTGTGTGTGAGAGTCCAGTGTTAGTTAGTGGCTGCTTTTTGCTTTTGCTGCTTGCTGCACTGCTGTACTGCTTATCATCTAACTCTACTGTGCCGGGGAACATTTTGGTAACAGCAATAGCAGTGCACCAGGGCTGGCAGATGATAAGGCCATCGCTGCTGTTTCTGTGCTGCTGTACTGGACAGGCTGAAACTTCAGTTTGAACTCGAGTCCAAAGAGATGAGTCCATGCAGGAGCAGGACACCCTGAAGCATCTGTGACTGTGAATAAGTTCACATTATGTCAGGTATACCTCAAAGCGTCTGTGGCCAGGGTTATGTCTGTGCTGCAGCAGGTATACCTTTGAAGGGACTGTGGTCCAGGGATAAGTTCACACTGAAGAAGGTACACCTCAAAACATCTGTGGCTATGTACAAGTCCATGCTGCAGCAGATACACCTTAAGCATCAATGGCTGTGAATGAGGTCATGCTGGAGCACCTTAAAGCCTTTGACCATGGATAAGCCCAAGACAGAGCAGGTACACCCCTGGAGGCATTGCAGCCATGCACAAGGCCATGTTGGAGCAGGTTTACTCCTGAAGGGACTGTGGCTGTGAGTAAAGCCACACTGGAGCAGATATACTTCTGAAGGCATTATGGCCCATGGAGAAGGCCATGCTGGAACAGGTGAACCTCCAAGTGACTGTGGCTGCAGACAGGTCTATGTTGCAGGAGGTATACCCCTTCAAAGGCTGTGGCTTATAGATAAGGCTTCCTTGAAGCAGGCACACATCTAAGGGGCTGCAGTCTATGGATAAGTCCAAGCTGAAGAAGGGGCAAAGGGATGAACTCATTGCAATGTGAAACCTGGTGGTCTAGTCCAAATGGACCAGGTGTGGAGATTTTAATGGTAATACCTTTAAATTGTTGTAATCTTGGATTTGAGTTGCATGTTATGAGAATTACTATAGCAGGAGTCCGTTGTTGCTAGCCAGGCAAAGAAAAAAGGGAGGAGTCCACTGCAGTGTTAAAACCTATAACCTGTCCCAACTGTACCAGGGGTGCAGATTGCAATGGATATACCTTTAAATTGTTGTTACCCATGGTCTGAGTTTCATGTTATAGGAATTATGGTAGCAGGAACTGCCCAAACCAATGGACTACAAGTCTTACAAGAAGTGCGAGTACAGAAGTGACTCATCCTGAGCTGGTTTGTCGAGACCTTGCTCTGAAATTTTACACTGCACTCTGTCAGAAAGACATTGTGGCAATAATGGGATATTCCGTGGCTTCTTTTCTGATAGAATTAGGTCTTTGTAACAGGCACGTAAGACATTTGGGTTGAATGACATAACTACTTAGACTGCATATTTTGTTTTAGAAGTGTCACATTAATTGAAAGATTGAAATTTTTCACCAACTTACTTAAAATTGGAACCCCATGTTTTAGGAAAATTAAGGGACACTAGTTCCATACACATCAGTTTCAAAGAAAAATATTCCTCTTTTATAATACCTCTTCATACCTCTTTTACAATTCCTCATTTTTGGCATTTTAACTTCTGATGAGAAAAATTTACACCTTTCGTTCTGTAAGCCCTTTTAGCACAGTGTGAGTCACTGAAGATACAACTAGTTTGATTTGGCAGTTCCTCTCCATCTTAATTGTTTAAATAATATAATTTTTTTCATACTCAAATGTTATCCACACCTGTTCTGGAAGGAGAGAAGAGTCACAGATAAAACAGTGACTGTAGATGTTATTTTTAATTACTATGTGGAAATAGTTAGAAGTAATTTAGTTCTGATGAAGATTTCATAGTGTAATTTAAGTTCAAATTACAAGGAGAATTAGAGCTGCAGTTACAAGGAGAATAGATACATTTTTAAAGTACCCTCCAAATCACGTACAGTAACAAAAAAGTAAATCCATAATGTCTCTGTAGCATAGTACAGAGAAAAATACAAACAAAACTATCAGTTTACTGAAATATTTGAGTTGAATTTCAATGCAGAGAAAAACAAACTCTGTCTTTTCCTCTTCCCGATGATCTACTCGCAAAACAAAGCTTATTTATGTCACAGCTCTTCACAAGATGATCCTTCTGGAGCATTTCTTAAATTTTCATTCAACAGTGAAGTAGTTCACATTATTGACTTTCAACATAGCATACTTTCTTCATAATCTTGAAAACTCATTTGAGAGTTGATGGGGCATTTTTATTTTACAGCTGTTGTATTTATGAATTTCATTGAGAAATAATCACTTTACTGCAGGTAATACATGCTCTTTACAGTATTGAAAATCAAATTATATTGGTATTTTTCTGAAGATTACTCTGATTCAATGGATTAACTTATCCTGAAGCCTTACACAACTAACAAAACCCAAAAGGAAATTACTTTTTGTTTGTCAACATCGTATATCTTTCTACTCCTAAATGTCACAGATGTCTTTCTAGTTATTTCTCTTAAAACAGTTAATTAGGTTGCCAACCAGGTAAGCTATTAAGTAGAATTTCATTCTATGTGCAATACTGCAAGTGCAGTTCCTACTTCAATAGGGATTGAAGCAGATAGGAATCCATACTATATACATATATATATTGCATATTATAAAATGAGTAGATTAGGTGTTTGCAGTTATCTATTTTAATTCAAAAATCTATGAATTTGTCACCTATTAATTAGTAGAAAAGAGCTGTGGTCATTTCATATCATATGATATTACATGTCATATTGCATCTCTTCTCAAACCTGAATAACAGGGTACTGTAAAACCTTAACAGATCAGATTTCTTGTTGGTCACTTATTTTCTTCCTCTTTGATGTATGATTCTGCATCCAGGTTTCCATTTCTAAGTAAACAAATATACTTCAAATGTGTGAATGAGCATGAGAGATAAAACATTTTCAATTTATTTTTTAGTTTTCATTCTATTAATTTTTTCAGCATTCTTGTCATTTTTGAATTTCTTTCATCAGAAAACAATTAAACCCTCAAGAATATTGAAAAATAGGACCTTGAGGCAAGTGTATAATGTGTATAGAAAGCTTTTACTGATGATTGTTCAGTTAGCAGTTACTGGGATAGAGATATTCGTCGAACTCTCCTGGATGAAATGGATGAAATGTTTAGCAGATAGCAACCTCAGGCAGAGAAAATAATATTATAAGGAAAAAAACGCAAACAAACAAAAAACCCCAAACAAACAAAAAAATCAAAGTGGTTTCTTATGGGAGACTAAATTTAACAATAGAAGATGTGGGTTTTGTTGGTTTTGTTGTTGTTGATTTTGTTTATTTGTTTATTTGGGGAGGTATATGTGTGTGTATGTTTAACAGCCTAAATTCAGAAAGGCTCTAGGTGACAACCAAAGAAGGTGACAACCAAAGAAAGTTTTAGATACATAGAAGAAGCTATGACTCAAAATGTTTCTGTGCCCAGTGATCTGAGTGTCTTCCATGTTCCACTGTTCAACAGTGAGGACGATGATTTGGTAGATAAAAACAGTTACTTGACTCAGAGAACACTCCAAATATTCTGAGTAAAACTCAGATTAGAAAGGTCTAAAGCCAAAAAATGCTAGTCACAGGGACTAGGTGAGCTCTTGGTCATTTTTTGGAACTTCTTGTAAATTGGGGTTGCAAGGGCCATACCTTCTTCTTTCAGAACCCAGAGTCTGAAACTTCCTGTTGAAAGTAAATGATATTAATCACCATTTATATTATACACTACTTCTCAAAGCATTTGCACATCGAACAAGAAGTAATCATCAAACCTTTGGAGACTAAAAATATATCTTACTGCAATAGCCAGAGGAGCAGAAACAGATTTCATATAAAAGACTAACCATTTTCTTTCCAGCAAACATTTTTACTGAATTTATTTTTTACTATGTTTCTAAATTTTAATGGAGAAAATAATATTTCTGTATATTTCCGTGGATTTTTTAAAAGTCAGTGGACAATTGTATGAGATACGTAAATTATAATGACTAAGCTAGAGACTAGGCACCAGGGTGAAGTCAGAAGACAAAGCTCCAGCCATTATGATCTCCCCAGTTCAGAAATACATTGATCAGGAAAGTCATTGCTAAATTTTATTCCAGTTAAGGAATTAACTAGTCTCCTGTAGCGAAGTATAAGCCACTTCTAAGTGCCATTCACCCTGTATATGCTGTACCCTTTCACCAAGACCTAAGTTTCTTCACTTTTTCCCCAACCTATAAACATATTTTTTTTTGTTGGAGAGAATGAGCAGCTAAAAATCTTTGCTATGGATTTCTCTCTCCACCTGCAGGATGATTTTCTGGCAAAAGAAACTGAGATTTCTGTCTCAAGGAGTAACCAACACTTTATATATGGCAGATGGAGTATAGAAATCTCACTTTCAGAATCAGTGATTCAGGTCATGGTCAACACTAGCAAGAGGTGCAATTTATTATCTCTCCACCCATGCAACAGGTGTTTATATTTCAGTGTAAAAGGAAGTTCTCTTCTGTAACTATTAATTCAGAGTTGATGGATTAATGCCTTTGGTTTATATTCACATGACACTTGATTCTGAATTCTTTTGCCATTCTATCTCAAAGGCAACTAAAAAGTACTGAAGATACTGGATTTTAAGATTTTAAGATTTTAAATATCTTTCTCTCAGGAAATGGCCAGCAGAGTCACCTAAACCACAGGAAACAACTAACTGTATCTGCATGCTTGTATATAAATGGATTTTTACCATGTAGGACTCTGGAAATTCACCCCAAAGGATACTGTACTTCAAAACAGGTTTTTGGTGCAAAGAAGAACTTCTTAAAAGCAAATGTCCTCTTCAGTTACTAGGAACAGTCTGGAACAGTGTGTCTTAGATGATATGCTGATGTGTAAAACGACACACATTAGCAGTGAGATACGGAGTGAAAAGAAGGCCTTAGCTTCATTCTGAACAGAGAATTTTGATGAAAGATTTTTGACCAACATAGTGAATGCAAATAGAATGAGCCATGCCTCCGTTCGGGACATTGTGCAGTGCATCTTACTTGCTATTAATGAGATTTCCACCTAATAAGGGAGAGGCAGTGCATCTAGAACAGCAATATTAGATTGTAAAGAGCAGGCTACAGACCTGCAGACCTTACTTCTCATGTCAGGTAGCAAAACTAAATTGTAGAATGTTTAATACTGCTATGATACTAAGAATTGTTGTCCTCTACAATATTTAGTACGAATAACTGTACTTTAGATATGCCACTGTGACTCGTTCAAGTAAGGATGACTGGATTGCAAACTGCACACTAGGTATACAGGATTGCCTTTGCAGAGTGAACCAATGTGCATTTGACTAAATTTACAGCAGCAGCTCATGCTGCTCCACTGGCATTTTGGCCCAAGTAGCCATAGACTACACCCCAAGAGAAAGAGCAAGTCAGCATGGAAAAGCATTAAGATTGAAGTATAATAATTGTTGTTTAGAGTTTTGGGAGGAATTAAGTGTGGATCTTCAAGGAGACTTCAGTGAGGTTCTCCTGTGGCATTCCCTTTTCTGTGCTTTACACTATCAGCCCTAAAATCTATGGTTTATCTCAGGTCCCTGAGTGTGCAAATAAGCCTTGATGGCTCTTGCCAGTTTCACATGAAGCCTTCCCCTACACTATAGGTCCAAAGGCTCCATTTCAGCTCTGCCCAGGGCCATTTGCCTCTTCCTGAGCTATTTGGAGGAGAGTCAGCCTCTGGCTCAGTCATAGCCATGTTCCTGCCTGGCCATGGAGCTCCATCATTCAGATCCCAACCAATAGAATGACTGCCAGCCTTGGCCTCCTCACTGTGGACCTGTTCAGTGATCACTAGCCCTGATTCTAACACTGATCTACAAGCTGGTTTCCCAACCTCATCCTCAGACCTGCATCATCACTGTGATATTGATCCAGACTGTCGGCTGAACTTGTCTACCATTTCCAGGTCTCTTCTACTTACCTGGCTTGGTACTATAGGCCAGGTTCTGGCCAAAAATGTCCTGTTTTCCTCCTTCGCCTAGAGAGCAGAGCCCTGACAGATTAGCTCAGGAGGTTTTGCATATTGTTATATGACAATTTGCTGGACACTTCTTGGAAGTAAAATTCTATATGCTACGTGTTTGATATTGATTTTTTTTTAATGTACGACATAAAGATATAAGTAAATAGAGCTTCAGAGAGAATTGTGGATGATTACTACAACCAGCCTGTCACTTTTTTTATTCAGCATCCCTTGTTTTCCTGCACTTTAAAATAATTTTTCATAAAACTAATTTTTTTTGAGCTGAAATGCTCAGTTCTTGATCTCTGTCTTGCTTTACAAAGCAAACAAACAAATAAGCAAAAGATCAAGCACAAGAAGGTGTGGAAGAGGGAGAAAAAAACCCACAACTTCTGTATTGTAAAAACATTCAAAATATTTGTTATTGTGAAATCCACTGTTTTCACCTTCACTTCTTTTCTCCAGAAGGAAATTACATTTGTATAGTATTGAATTTCTGGATTACTGTTAAAAAGAAGATATTTAAGACCATAATTTTCTTAATCTTGTTCCTCATGACCTCACAGTATTTTGGCAGAAGATCATAACTTTATCACTTTGACCTTAAATACTAAATATTATAATAATAAACAATATAAATTATGTAAATTATAACTAGGAAGAAAAAAAGTGACTTTCCAGAATATAAATAAACTTATAATGTGCAGCTCCAACAAATACTGTAGATCTGTTGGTAAAATTTGGCCAAGAGCAGAAATATAATTTCTTTCATCTACACTGAAATATTTACTGCTTATGTTAGATACTGATATCACTTCAATTCTGGGTAGTGGAGATGACATTTTACCATTATCAAGAAGCAGTTAAATATAGAGACAGTGGAACTGCCTTTTGTAACCTTCTAGGTAATAAAAGCTCAATAACCTTCTAGTGTGCTAATCACCTTCTATTATACTAAGATGCAGTCTCTGTATAGAAAAAAATAGAGGCTTCTGTCCAGTGTCAGCCCTATCAAAAAAGTTAAAGTAATTACAATTTTAATTTATCAAAATGTCACGCAAAATTGGGAGTTCTACAGTTCATTAATGTTCCTATTATTTTACTGTGAAGATTTTTTTATCCATTAATTTACAAATCAGTGTTTACTCCATTGCAATGACTATAACTATTTAATTCTGTAAAATTACACTGAAGATGGTATACACAATATGTATCCCCTTTAATAAATATTTCCCCAGACTGAAAATTGTGAACTTCATAGTGTTGTTAATTAAGGGGAAAAAAATAGGCACTTGTTAGGCATTATTCATTATGATATACAAATATGTAAATGTAGTGACATATGGGTCATGTTTCTTAAGGTGAGTTTCAGATTTGTTTGCATGAATGTCATAAAATTATTTAACAGTTTATGATAAAAGCTACTTCATCTGAGCTGAAGAATTGAGATTGTATAATAGTTTTGTAGTCATTTAACCAGCCATAGTCGCTGTTCATGATGCATTCATGTGGCATGCATCGACTGCCAGCTGAAAATAACAAAATAAGCATCACCTTTTCATACAGCACCTGCACCAACATGAGTTCAAGTCCTAGCTAAGATACTCTGGCAGGAAAATGGGAAAGTTATTTGTAAAAAATTAATCACTGGACACTGCTCATTTACCAGAGATAAGCACTCTCAGGCTCAGTTAGCCATGTAAAGGAGTATATAAGATCGCATATAAAAACAAACCCAAAACCAACAACAACAAACCAACTACAAACCAAACCAAATCAAACAAAACAAAACAAGAGAGAGAATCCTCAGACAGATGATAAACATATGAAACTCTAAAATTGTGTATCTATGTAGATTTAGTTTTGGATTTAGCGAATTTGCTGATTCTTTATCAGCTTGTAGGCTTTCTTTCTGTTCCTAAAGATGTGCATCTTTTTTAACTGTCACAAGTATCTGCATGGTTTAGAACCCTAACTAACAGAAAGTTGACTATAGGTATAGAAAGTCCTTCCTGCATCTGAGTGTTCAGTGAGTGAAAAGAAATGCCAGCAAAGAATAGACCACTGAATATTACATTTGTATGAGAAGGTAGAGTTTTACAGTCCAACTCTAGATGTACAGTGTTAATGTAGATGTACGTTGAATTCAGTATTCCTTACGGATGAACTTGGTGGCCTGTTGTGATGGAGGCACCACCAAATGACTCCAAGCACATAATAAATTAAGCCAACTTGGAACTGAAACCAAAACAACAGACCAAAACCAAATTATGGGAACCAATGTGATGTGGGGACTGGGAGAGGTATTCCAAAATCAGTTAGTACTCTGACAACATTTAACAAACTGCAGGTTAGATATACTGGTTGAGGATATTATTACCATGCAACAACACAAGATTGATGACTAAAACTGTGCACTCACTCCCTCAAAAGAAACCTCTCTCACTCAAGGACAACCAGAAGAAATAATCGCTTGCTCACTCAAGGGTACATTCAAGGAGAAGGTGAGGGCTTTCAGTCCCAGGAAGTCTTCTTAAACTGTGGCCTTGTTTAAGGGGAGGGCTCCAATCACAGTCTCACTGCTTTGAGAAGCCTACTCAAAGCAGGTCTTCAATAGGTGCCCTATTTTATAGCCTGATCGGATCTGGGCAGTAGTCATTTATGGACATAGTCCAGAAGCTTTTCTGGTCCTGGAGCATCTCGTTGGCTGAGGACCCTGCCTGTTGAACGAGTTCCTGCTTCCCCAGCTGAGAAGGTGTATGTGACTGGAGTCACCAACCCCGGGGAGGATGGATGTGATGGTTTGGAACCAGTATCAAGGTGTATACACGACAACAGACAAAGCACAAAAGAGCCAACAACTGCTTTATTGAAAACTCTGGACCATATTGGGGTGGGTGTAACTGCCACACCTGTCTTGGAGTCTTCTTTCTCCTTCAAACAATATTCTTTGTCAAGTTGTCAGGCAATCTGTAGAAAATCAGGTGCTAGCTCTGACCTAAAAAGTTTCAGTCTGTTTTGGGAATCCAGTTACTTGGGAGTTTTGAACTTTCTTTTTCTTGCATTTTTAGTCAGTCAGAAACAAATATCTGAATTTCTTCAGTACACGTAGTTCACAAATTGGGAAATGGATCCTGGAATTAATTTGATAAAATCTGCCTAAGCCTCAAGTCAATAGTTAATTTTCCACTCAGAACAGAACTTTTCTCTAGGGAAGAATGATATCTCACTTAAGCTTAAATGATCAGGAAGACAGGAACTTACCTTATTCTAAGAAGCTACTGCCTAGCTATCTTTGTCAGGAATCATATCTTAAGCTGAATTTACTCCTTTTGCAGTCTGTTTCTGACCATAAAAATGTCCTCTTTACCTCTCATGTGTTTCAAATAAACGACACAATTGAGATAAAATTCCCTACTTCCCACCACTGGTCACCCTTCCTCTGGCAAAAGTTAAAAGCTCAATTTATGCTTATGAGGTAACAGATTTTCAGGACATGTAGACAAATACATATATACTCAATCCATATGTGCTTTTGGAAGCTCTGAATGGTGACTTATTGAATAAGATGCTGAGATGTTGTCTTCAAATACTGGAGTCTAATAATGTCAGATGCACTGAGGTGCTTAAGTGTCTTAAACTTTTGAGTGCTCATCACTTTGTAGTGGTTGGAAAAGAGAATATGAAGTAAAAAATAAACATTACATTGTCATTGTCTAAGAGTTCTTTTCATATTTCATTTCTACAATAGAGATAAAAATTTGAGATTAATTTCAATAATTCCTTTCGCTTTATTTGTAAATATATTGTTTTCCTGACCTTTTGTGTTTGCTTTTTGTTGTTGTTTTGTTTTGTGGGATATGTTGTTTTGGTTTTTTTTCCTCTTTGTACTGCTGGCTTTTCTACTTCTATTGCAATATATGTGGGAAATCTTAGTTCTGATGAAGCAGAAATTGAAGACATCATAAGAAAATAACAGTTGGTACACAGTGGTATAATATGTTACATGAATTAGGAGCTGGTTAACAGACAAACCCCATTGAATTCCTGGAAGCATATACCATTATAAGCAGCAGACTTGTTACTCAAGTAACAAGTAACTTCTAACAAAGTCCTTGAGACTGACTTTCAGTTGCTAAAATTTGAGAATTATACAAAATTGCCAGAGTAGTAAATAAATCTGTGTTTGGATGCCACTTTCTACCAGAGATGGCCAAAAATATTATTTTATTTTGAAACCAGTCAAATGGAAACAAGTAAGGGGATTTTTGGTTGGTTGGTTGGTTTGTTTTGTTTTGACAGTTTGTTTTCTTCTTATGGAATAATGTATGTCATGAAATATGACATATTTACTCAGGATTATGTCTTTTTTGAAATATCAGAATCTTTTATAGAATAGGAATAATATGTTTCAACTATTTTCGTTTTCACTTTGGTCAACTACAAAAGCAGACTTGGGAAAATAAGGTATCTGGGTTTTATATGTGGACTGCAGGAGTATGTTCTGGAAAGCAGTCATACAGAAAATAATATAGGGTTCACCATGGCCAAGAATTCAATATCCGTTGACTGTATAGCAAGTACACAAATCACAAATATTGTATTTGAATCTATAAAGAGCAACAAATAAGATTGAGCTCATTTGCATGTTTTCTAATATTACATAATTATTTTGTTGTGTACAGAGTGTTGTCCAATAAAAATGGTATTTTCATAACTAATGAAAGTCTCCAGGTTTTGTAATGATCTAAAAATGCAGGGCCCAGGGATTGTCTGGACCTGGCTTGATCTCAGCTGGTTTTAGTTTGTTTCAGTCATTACAGAAATTGTCAAATGGTCAGGTGACTGTTGCCTGTTTTAGCTTAGCTCTGTAAATACTGTTCATGAAAAGGTCTAAAAAATACATGTAGTCTTTAAGTAATGAATATTGACCTCGTGTGTTAACTATGGTTGACATTACTCTATTAAGTGACTAGCTAATAGCTAAGGTATAGGGATACTTAAAACTTTAATTAGGAATGAGAGAAGAAAGAATGCGTAAGCAGACTGTGTCAGAAAACACATAACAATAACCCAAATCAGATCTAAGACAGATAAGGAAGAAACTCCATCCATTAAGATAGTACTCCTCCCAACAGAGAACTCGGCACACTGACTGGGCATTGGAAACTCCCAGTCCTCATTCTTCTTCAGGAAAACCAACTCCGTCCCTCTTAGAACTCGGGGTGCATTTGAAGGATGAGCGTAACAGCAGAGAAAGAGCATAGATACTAGAAAATTTCTGTAGAACATTTTTTGATGTATTCTTAATAAAGTTTTTCTATAAAAATTAGATCATCTGTGCTATGATGTTAGTATCATTGCACCTGGACTAAAAAAACTTCTCTTGTATATTGATTAGGTTGTTAAAAAATAGATAACTTGACTAATAATAAATTCTTGTATCCACTCATGAGTTCTCTTTTGTCCACAACAAGAGAGTTCACAGTAAAAAAAAAAAAAAAAAAGAAGAATTCCACATTATTAAGAAAATTTTAATCTGAAGTTGTATTTCTTAAAGACACATCAGCTTGTCCTAGAATAGAGTAAGACCTACCATCACTCAAATCAGCCTACATTTCAAATATAGAATTCTCACAAAAGGTGAGTTCATTTTATTACAACAGTAAAATTATTTCTATACGTGAACCAATGATCATTTCAAATAACAAATCTATTGGAGAAATTTCTTGTTCCAGAAAAAATGGAAAGGAGGTAACATTTATCAGGTGACATATGATCAATTATTCATTCAGCTTTTATTTAAATATGGGAAGTTTTACATCAGAAGATAATTTTACAATTGAAAAATACATAAAAGCAGAAAGTAAAAGTTCTTAGATAGTTACTTGATAATTATGTCTGAAGTCTTCCTTTTTCTCTTCATATTCATCTACTTTGTTAGTGATTCTTGAAGAGATGTCAATAGCAACATCAGGTGTGATATACTACTATATATAATCTGTCTCATATTTTTCACTTTAAGTTCAACCTATACTTATATTTGGAAGACGTTCCATTTGTATTAGTTGTCAGGAGTATTAACTTAGCATTAGCTGAACAAAAGTACAAAAAAACCCAACATAGAAAGTTGTCTAAAGTCTAAGCTATAGCTAAAGTCTAAGCTATAGCATGTGCTTTGCTCTGTAATAAAAAATCTAAAGTGCACAGGTGCTGGACTTCTAATTTATTTTCACCTTCTATTCAGTTAATAATCCATGAATGCCATCCATTACATAGCTGTGTCCTCAGGCCACTACGCCACTTCAATGAATGTTACAAGACTTTTTTTTGTGTGTATGTGTAAGTATAAAATCCTAAAATAGTCATAAAGTCATAGAATGTCCTGAGTTGGAAGGGACACACAAGGATCATCAAGTCCAGCTCCTATCCCTGCATATGACAACCCCACAGTTCACACCATATGTCTGAGGGCGTTGTCCAGTATCTTCTTGAATACTGTCAGGCCTGGGGCCATGACTACCTCGCTGGGGCACCTGTTCCAGTGTTCCAACACCCTCCAGGTGAAGAACCTTTTCCTAATGTTTGATCTCAATGTCCCGTGGCACATCTTCCTGCCATTCTCTTAGGTCCTATCATCAGTCACTAGAGAGATCAGTTCCTGCCCCTCCTCCTTTCCTAATGAGGAAACTGTAGACCGTGATGAGATGCCCTCTAAGTCTTCAGGTGACTCCAAGTGACTTTAGCCACTCCTGATACAGCTTCCCCTCCAAATCTCACACCAACTTTGTGGCCTTCCTCTCAACACTCCCCAGTAGCTTTATATCCTTTTTATCTTGTGGCACCCAGAACTGCTCACAGTGCTCCTGGTGAGTCTGCACCAGTGCAGAGCAGAGTGGGACAATCACCTCCTTCAGCCATCCAGCAATGCTGTGCTTGATGCACCTCAGGACACAATTGGCCTTCTTGGCTGCCAGAGCACACTGCTGGCTCATGTTCAACTTGCTGTCAACCAGAAACCCCAGATCCCTCTCTGCAGAGCTACTCTCCAGCATCTTGTTCCCTAGTTTGTATGTAAATCCAGGGTTGCTGTGTCCCAGGTGTCTGGTACTTGCTCCTGTTAAACTTCGTGTGGTTGGTGATTGCCCAGTTCTCTAATTTGTCCAGATCCTTCTGCAGGGCCTCTCTGCCCTTGAGAGTGACAACAGCTCCTCCTAATTTTGTGTCATTGGCAAACTTTGCAATCCATCAAGTCCTCCATCCATCTAATTTATGAAGATGTTAGGCAAGCTGAACTGGAAGAGGAGAGTCTACAGGTC
>VWYH01009162.1:17752-45767 GCA_013399365.1 Pampusana beccarii
GCTCTTTCTCACAACAAAGCAGGAATCTCAGACACGGTGATAAGGTGCCTGGAGTTTCTCACAGGCCTGTGTTATCTAACACAGAGGTTCTGCTCATCAAGCACACAAGGTCACTAAAGCAATTAGTGTGATGTATGTGCTTTGTCTACAGACAGGTGCAAGTCACTTTGAGCGTATTTACATTTAACTAAACTCCTCAGCAATCTTGCACAACATTCCTATGCACCCACCTGGACACCTTCCTGTGTAACCTCATCTGGGTGTTCCTGCTCTGGCAGGGGGATTGGACTAGGTGATCTTCCGAGGTTGCTTCCAATCCCTAACATTTTGTGATTCTGTGATTCTGTGACAGTATGACCAAGAGGTTAGAGATCAAGTTCTGGGGCTTATCTCTACCCTTGGTAGAGCTGGCCTTGCTTTTCCTTCAGAGAGCGTCTGCCCATCTGCCACAAAGTTCCTCTCAATTCCTGTGGACTCAGCTCTGCCTCTCTGTGCTTTGAATTGCTGCCTCACTCTTGACCTATGTGGCAAACTAATTTATGCATGTAAGACCTTAATTGACTGACCACATTTCACCCAATGAACCGTTCCAGTAGGCTGTAAATACTTATAGCTAGAGTTTGGAAATCAGGCATCAGTTTCAAAAAAAATTTTCTTCCCACGGGATTGGGCCCTGATACTCTGCATCGTGTCTTGCTAACAGAATGAAAAGTTGTTAAAAACAGTTTCATTAAATGCAGTGTATCTCTCGATTATAAAGATAATTAAGTTTAAAAATGTAACGAACTCTATGGCACCAAGCACATTAAAGATATGAGGAATTCCTAATACAAATACAATCCCCTGAAGATTAAAACTCATTATTTTTTGCAAAATAAAGTCACACATTTTAGCTGCTAGGCTGTAAAATATTTGCTCAATTCTCTCAGGAAAGACCAGGATTGAAAAGACCGTCAGAGACTTCTTCCCGCATAACCAGCAAGCGCTATAAGCCAACGCAAAGGGCAGAAGGTGCAGTCTGGCTGTGGCCAGCCTCTTCTCCTGCTCTTGAGCAGGTGGGGCAGCCTGCAAACTGCCCTGCCGTGCACTGTGAGTGCTGCACGCCTGCAGCAGCCCATGCAGGTTGCAGCTTTCATAGAGTGCTCCTTATAGCCTGCGAGTATTTTAACAGTGTTTACCCATTTTACCTGTTTTTAACTATTTTGCCTCTGATGTGGTAGGTTAGAAATCAGAATAAGGCCTTGTCCCACTGAAGGAGCTACTTATGGTCATAGTCTAACAAAGAAGGTTTCAGCACTTGGTTTCTGGATTCCAGACCTTAAAGTTTGGTCACGTTTTCCTGACATGCAGAGCCTTGTTGAAAAATACACATTGGCCAAATTGAAATCACTCCTTCCAAAGCTGTCTTTTGCCAATAACTAAGTCAAAAGGGGCCAGGGAAAATGTATCCCAGCAGGATGGTGGTGGGAGGGATGGGGCCATTTGGGATGAGCAGCTGGAGCAAAAGGCAGCGCTTGTGCCCTTGGCAGCAGAACTGGGTCTGGGAGCATGGCTGTTCCTGCCTCACCCCCACAACACCTGCTGCGAGCAGAGATCAGCTTGTTTTTTTTTTAAGGGGAGAAGGATGTCTCGTCAAAAGTGGAGTCCAAATTCAAAGTGTCACTTGCAAATCCAAAGAATCACTCCAACGATAAAACAAAGCCCAGTGTGTCCCATAGAAGTGCTGGGGAGCTCCTTTGCTTGACCCATAGCCTGAAGTCAGTGTACCATCACTTTGCCTTAATACACACCTGATCATTTAGTTGCTATGTTTTTTTCAGGTACTCAGTTTTCTCGTTACAACCTTTTGGTGCAATAGGGAAAAGCAAACCTTTACAGCAATAAATATTCCCTGTCCTTTCCACAAACTAGCCGCTTTCAGCTCCTGATTTTGTAAGGGCTGAGCAGGTTAGAGCATGACTGAGCTATAATGAGCAGAATCTGCTCTTCCTCATGTTGGCTCCAGACCCCATGGAGGTCAATGGGGACACATATGGACAAGACAACAAAAAGCAAAAGAATTCTGTGGTAATCTGCACACAGACCTACAAACTTCACTGAAATGCCTCTTCTTGTGTGTGCAAAGCAACAGATCTCCAATTTCTGCTGCTGTGGGAAGCAAATACTTAATCCAGTCAGTGTGCCTTCTATATGCTTTCACCTGACGGGAGATCCGGGATATTTTCCTTGAGCTTTGTGAAGCCTGCATACCTGGGGATGAAGATAAGCTCACCTCTGGAGGAGGCTGGGAGGAATGCTGCTGGGAATGCTGGTGTCAGCAAGCTGCGGTGCAGAGAAAGCTCCTGGGATGCTGGGGCTGACATGGAGCCTGGGGCTGGAGAGCCAGGGTATGGTGGGGTTGTGTCCACAGCTGCTGCCAAGGCTGTCCCCAGCACCAGGAAAGGCACCATGAGATGAAGGAGGCACAGATGGACTGGACAAGAGGGGGCACCTGGAGAGGAAAAGCCTAGAGTACAGTTTCATCACTCGCCAGACAAACGAAAATACATTTCTGAGAAGAGCACAGTAGCAGAACATAACAAAGTATTTATTATATGTAGGCTTAATTAGAGTAATTTTAAGTGCTAGGTTAAATTTGAAGATTTTTAAGCAGACTTTTCTTTTAACACTTTGTTTTGTTTTAACAAAATTCTTTCTGGGTTGAGGGGTGGTGAAATGCAGTTCTATGTGAATCAACAGATTTATGCAAGTGTACATATGTAAGGATATGAAACTCATACAATACATATTAATGAATTGAAGAAAATGTACATTGATTCGGTGCATAAGTATTTTGTTAAAAATCTTTTTGTGGAAATGATACAGCACATTCAGCAGTAGCTAAATTGTAAAAATAGACTGATAATCTTCCACTGTTATGTTAAGCTTGTGCCATCTGAAAAACAGGAGCACTGATGTGTTATTCCAGTAGCCATATAAAGTGAAAAAGACAGCAAAAGTCAGTCCCATTTTGAGAATTTCATTTTTGGAAGGATTTTCCACTGCTGAAAGAGAAGCAGCAGGAGGAGATCTGTGAATGGTCTGGATGATAAACAACTTGAATCATGCACAGACTGAACAGACACAGTGGGTAAAATCCTCACCCCTTTGAAGTCAATGGGATGCTTGGCACCGAACGTGAGGTAACTGGCCTCCATAATTGCTGTTTGGACTTTCCTTGCGATGTTTCAAGAGCTTTGGAAGTCACACTATTGGCTAAATAGCCAGAGTGTTGTGGAAGGGAAAGGAAAAGCAGGAGCTGCTTTTTCCATTTGTTCTGGTTTTGTTAAAAACAAGACCAGTTCTCTTTTAGTGAATTTTCCTTTCAGCTAAGTTCTTCTAGGTACCTTCTAAGTAACGGCATTTTTTTTGGACGCTGTGCTCTGAAGCTGATAAGGGCAAGCAATGGAATGCAGGAGAGGCTTATGTTTAGATTTATTGCTATAACAACTAAGAATTCTGATGACATCCCATAATTGAGAGGGGCAAGGAGGGGCGGACAGGACAGGTGACTAAAACTGAGCAACTAAGTATTCCATCACATCCACATCATACACCTCATAAAAGAGGGAGAACATGAGGGTCTCGTTCTCTTCGACCATGGCCAGCATCTGAAGAGCACCCTGCCTGCTGTGCCTGCATTTCTGAATCCAGTTCCAGTTTGCTGTGAAGTCCCACCCAGGACTTCCAGGTGCCTGCTCTGCAGCAGCTGGAGTGACACCAACTCAGCTCCCGCAGGCAACCACCCATTACCCGGGATATTCAAGATTGGTTTTGTATATTTGTATGTTTTCTCTATTTATTAGTAGCATTAGTAAAGCCTTTAAAACCTTTCCAACTTGAAGTCTCTCTTCCTTATCCTTCTATCGCTTTTTCCAATACGGAGAGGGGGTGGGGAGGGATGGATTTACGGAGAGTATCTTCCACACTTTATTGTCACCTTGCAATAAACTTTGACACCACTGCAAATGAGAATCAGAAATATGCACTGATCTCCTGCACCATTCTTCTTCACTGGAAACAAACTTGGGATCCCAGTTTGAAAATTTTATTGACCTGTGTGGAGACAGATGTCCTTATTCTCCCAAACTAAAGACATCCCAGAGGGGAAATGAAGTACTTTCAAACCTTACTGCCTCCAGGAAAAGCAAAGTCATTTTGAGAAACCTGCTTCGTGCACACACACTTAAGTTGGAAGTCCAGCTGGGATGTGGTGCATCACCCACACTAGAGGGATTTAAACACTCTGAGAGAAGAAGATATATTAGTCACCATCTCAACTCTCTTCTCCAGTACCTCTCACTATACAATACTCTAAAAATTCTCTTTATTAGGACAAGCTGTTTGAGCAACTTTCAGTAAGTTAGAGAAGTTCAAATGAGGTTGGTTTGAAGTGCCACTTTCTTTCTGGTGCACATAGAAGAGCTGTAGTACAATAAAGAAGGGTAATTAAGAAAAATATGAGAGCAAAAGATTTGAGAAGCTGCATGTGTGCCAGCAGTGGATAAATGGTTTGCTGACCAAGGAATAATACCTTCGGAAAAAAAAAAAAATCACAAAAGTACATTGGTATAGTCTGAATGTCCTTTTACTGCACACCCACTCCCTGGAAAAAAGAAATCCTGCTAGATATAGAAGGAACTTCTGTCATTTCACATACACACAATCCATAAAGAAAATATTTTAAAACATAAGTATGAAAAGGCAATGAATCTCTCTGCTGAAATTGCCTGTGTCTGTGAGAGATAAGAGGGCAGGAGAAAGAAGAAATAACAGCAATTTCTTTTAAATTCACCTTTTAAAACACTCACACCACAGTACCTAGAAAACACCTTGCAATGGTTAGGTAGATGCTCCGGCAGCACTATGTGCTAACTTGACCAAAAATGCCTCACTCTCTCTTCACTTTTTCCTCTCCTTGTAGCTCCACTTTCTTTACTACAGTAGTAAATTCGTCATCTCAGATGTTGTTCACAGGGACATGCTAACAGAGACCTCTACTCACTAATGCAATACAAATTAATAACCTGAAGGAATCATTAGCATACTGGTCTTCAGCTGGTCAAAGGTACATGTGAAATCCTGGGTGGATTTTTGTTTTGGCATTTCTATGCCTCACCTAAGTGGATCCCACAGCTCCGAAGTCCCCCATGGTGGGAAAAGCTGTGGGACACACCACCTGCCTGACCCTCCACCAGCCACCACTAGGACCAGCCACTTGCAACATCAGCCTTTGCCCTGAATCAGAGAAGAGGAATCGCTGGGAAGGATTTGTATTGTTTGACACTTGTGTTTTGCCTACAGGCGGGCATTCTGGTCAAGCCTACAAAACCAATTTCCGTTTCCTGAATTCTGAAAGGAAAACTTTAATCCGGGATCTTTAAAAGATTCATAAGAGGGAATAAAAATTGTTGCTTCTACTTTGTCTGGTAAAGCCTGGGAAGTTTAACACACATCTCAAAAGTTAGGAGGGGTGCTTAGGGATAGGGATATTTTCTTGCTTATTGGTTGTATAAATCAAAATAAATGAGACAAAGAAATAATTATGAGACTTGTAAATCAGTGCCAATACTGGTACCAGGCTCTAAATCTACTGGTACCAGACTCTAAATCTTCAGGTACCTCTAAACCTCTTAATGTCTCTCAAGAGTAAAATTTCCAAGGATGAGTTTCCCTGTAGAGATAAAATTTGTTTCCAATACTATGCAACACGTAGATTGGGTGTGCTATGATGATTAGGGACTTACATATTTTGGAAGGGATAAAAGATGACAATGTTTGTCTTGTTTGAAAAAAAAAAANGTTCTTAAACATTAGAGTGAGAAGCAGGCATTGCTCTGCAAGTTTAAAAACCCTTCAAAAAGTTTATTAAGGTTTATCCTCTAAATCTAGATTGTATCTAATTATTCTCCCCCATCATACAATGTGTTCGGATCCTGTGCCTCCTGTAACCACCTCTAGAAGAAAACGCAGTATTTGTTCCCAGGAAAGCTGTTACAGATGTGCATTACGTAGTTTCCTTTTCACTTTTGCTAAATTAAAGTGATATTTTAAATATCCTGAATACGAATTTTGTTTGTCTCTGTTATTACAAGGCCTGAAGGAAAAGCAGGAGACAGTCTTATTTCCCTAGCAACAGAGTCAGGTGTGATTTATGACACTGTGCGTCCCTGTAGTTGTCTCCAAGCAACAAAGCAAATTGCAATGCCAACTGTTGTATGCACAATCTGTGGAGGGGGCCGAGGGAAAACTCTGGAGACCGAATACCTATCCCTAGTATCAAACAGGAGACAAGACTGAACAAACACANTGTTTGAAAAAAAAAAAAAGGCAAAATAACACACGCTGTACATTGTGAAGTTGTGTTTACAAAAAGGGAGCTATTTGCACACCACTGTCACCAAGGGGAGAGGATAATTCAGAGCAGAGGGTGCCCAACTCTTTCCTGCTGCTCTGAGGGACCAGCAACAGCAATAGGTTCATCTGACCAACCTTCTTCACACTTGTGCCTCTTCCCACTTTCCTCTCAAGAAAGAAGCTTAAGGGAAAGCTGTGAGAGACTGAGAAATGTATTCACAGATTCTCTATTCTTCCCCAATGTATTTTCTTAGCTAACTCTTTAACAAGTATTTTGTCAAGGAGAACTGAAGTATGCATCTCTGATTCTTCATTACCTTACCTTGATAAACTCATTTCTCTTATGATCTTCCTGAAGGAACAACTAGCTTCTCATGTCCAATTGTCATTTTTACAGTCAAGATTCTGGTAGCAAAAAATGTCTTTTTTTTTTTTTCATTTTAAAGTTCTTAAACATTAGAGTGANAGCTGTTACAGATGTGCATTACGTAGTTTCCTTTTCACTTTTGCTAAATTAAAGTGATATTTTAAATATCCTGAATACGAATTTTGTTTGTCTCTGTTATTACAAGGCCTGAAGGAAAAGCAGGAGACAGTCTTATTTCCCTAGCAACAGAGTCAGGTGTGATTTATGACACTGTGCGTCCCTGTAGTTGTCTCCAAGCAACAAAGCAAATTGCAATGCCAACTGTTGTATGCACAATCTGTGGAGGGGGCCGAGGGAAAACTCTGGAGACCGAATACCTATCCCTAGTATCAAACAGGAGACAAGACTGAACAAACACAGGATTATCATAGAAATTCAAATCAATCAAATAATCTAAGCATCTCAGTTCAGACTTCGAAATGCTCAGTATGCAAATCATAATCTATTTTAAATCAGTCAGCACTTACGTGACAGCTGTAGATGTGTGCTAATACTTTACCAAGTCTTTGCCTTAGCCTGTGAAAGTGGGACCACTGCGTCTGCTGTCCCTGAGCTGACTCAGCAGGAGTTCCCAAGGAAAACAGCATAATTGCATAGCAAAAAATATTTTCAGTAATAATTCACTGTTAAAGTAGTTGCCAAAATCTGCCAAACTTCATTTGCCATTTCAAAGCTGTTTCCTCTTTGAAGTAAAGAGACTTACATCTACGATTGTGTCGTGTTGGCAAACATTGCATTTCTAAATAACAACTGCAAAGCTAGCAAGGCTTGCCAAATGCAATCATTACAGATAGCACTATTTTCCTGGCAAAAAAATTACTGTTTTATTTAAGGTGAAATTTACTTTGGAACCTGAGGTTTCGTGAGTGAAAGCTGCTGTTTATGCATCAGTCTCCATGAGCCAATGCTTTTCAGGTGCTTTTTGGGGGCAGAGCTAACTCCCGTGGGTTACCAAAAGAAAGCAAGCACTTCCTTATATCAGCATTTCATCCCCACCCATAGTATACTCTTACTGGAAATCCATAAAACCTCTGAAGTACCAGTGTTCATTCCACAGCTGAAAACACAGTGATTTGTGCAGGAAGTGCCAGATCCTGTAACACTGAAGTCAGGGAAGACCTGCCAACCAAGAGGTGAGCATGAAGCACGGACATGCTGGGATCTCCCCAGGGGTCACCACCTGCTGGTGCTGGAATCAGTGCACCTGGCTTTCACATGCTTGAGCCCCTGCCAGGCCTGACCGGGAGGCAGAGTGGGCAGAGAGCATCCCCTCTCTCTGGCCCTTCCCTGCCACATCAGCATCAGGACGAACTTTTGCTCTGTGAAGAGGGTTTTCTTCCAGTGCTTTGTGGGATGGAAAACACACCCAGGACAGTGCCTCTCACCTGTGTGGCTTGGGTGCATCACCAGCATCTAAGGCCTGGAACTATCGGTAAGCAGAGGGGAAAACTTGGTAAAGACTTCTAGATCATCACTCATTTTTTAGGGATCAAGCTCTGAAACTGCAGAGTCAACAGGGGTGCATGAAGGTCTCCAGGGAGCAGCGTGTCTGGGATCAGGTTTGTGTCACTACTCAGTCATGGTTTATCCCAGCCCAGCTAACCATAGTTAGCCACAGTTCCTGCCTTTCCCAGGCAGGAATTAATTTACCATCATCCTTCTAGCTTTCGACTTCTCACTTCTTGGAGTGCTACGTGAGTGGCTGTACACTGAATCCAGCCTGCCTAATTTCAACATGTTAGGCAATAGCCGCCTTGCTTTGTGCTTGCAGAAGCTTCCAGACAGTTTATGTTTTTTTCACTTGAATAGGTTTCTGCTAAATGGTTTCCTCTTTCTTTTTTTTTTTTTTTTTTTGCTTTTCTTTAGGCCTTATCCTTTTGGAAAAGTAACAGTGGAGTCTTTTTGCAGACCATTTCTTACTAAATATGGCATCATTATTTACCTCATTTTTTTGTCCTGATTTTAAAAGCTTTTTGTAGAGCTTCTCTAAGAGAGCTCTCACTTAAAACTTTTTATTATAATCTACCAAAATTCTGGTCAGCTGGCAGCCATTCCTTAATTTCAAAAGAGCATAAAACTGTCAGGCATAATGCTGAAATTTCTTTTTATATAACTTTTTCTTTTTTTCCCTGAAGTGGTGAATTCTTGCAGTGATAGAGGTCCATATTTACGCTGAATTAAAAACAAAAAAAGTAGGATTCACACCTCTATTGACACTGCTTCTGTAGCTCAGGTCTCACTGAAATTTTGAATATCTAAAAAGAAAATACAATTTTCTTTGAGATCTAATACAGTACCAAAATCAGGCTTGTTCTCCCATTCTCCTTTTTCAACCCACCATAATCAAACACAGATTTTTACATCAAACAGCAATCCTTGAAGAGGGTCAAGAAATGCCAGGTAGCCCTATCACTACAAAATAGTAAACTTGTATCTAATTTCTTTCACGAGATAGAGCAGAATCTTAATCATGTGAATAGTATCACCGAATCTATGGGACTAGTTGCATGCCTGGTGCTATCAACAAGGTCAAATATCTGTTTCTTCGATTTGGGATGCAAATTCTGATTTGATTTTATGGCATGTACCTGTCTTCTGCTCTCTGCAGGGAGGCACGCTGCCTCCCCCTGCTAAGTGTCACAAGGTGCGAGAAGCAAGAAGCTGATCCTCCTTAAAACACAAGGAAAGGCTGCCTGGGTCCTTCTCATTTGGGCAGCCAAACCATCTCTATGTCCTTCTAGAAAAGTGAAAACTTGAACGTCTCTTCTGTATAAGTAAATATACAGAAGCAAATAAGGGTTTTCTGGTATAAAAACTCTGCAAGAGGAGAACCAGGCCCATGGAAAATACAAACTCATTTCAGTTATTTTAATGCTAATCTGCCTTTTACCTGTATATGTATTTTTACAAATTTGTATATACTTTTAATACGAGGTTTGAAATTATCACAATGAAAACAGACTTCTGTAATTTATGTTTTCCTTGGATTGCAGCTATTTATACTTTAAGGAATTTAAAAAATGGTCCAGGAAACCCAAACTTTGATATTCCTTCTTTACCGGAGTATTTAAAGGATGAGCTGTAAATGCCAAAAGTTGTATTATTCATCAGCAATCTATCCTTATTAGCTATTATGCCTCATGTGTGTTTATTTGCTTCTGGCAAGCTCATTTTAAATGGCACAACTTTGTTTAGGTTTGTTATTTTAATTAAAGGAAGTAGCCTGTGATTGTTAGAGATAAGTTTTTGTCCTAATCTTTTACCCTTTAGCTTTTTCAAAAGTACTGGCTTCTTCAGCATGCTAGTGAGGCTGCTAATGGTTTTTCAGTGTGTTTAGTGCTGCCCAGAGAAGCAGACAGACTATTGGATAACAAAAGACTGAATTTGACACTGACTTGCGTCAGTCCTAGTAAAACTAATTAAATTCAGAGACAAAACAGGCTGTCAGTGGGTCTGCACACTGTGGGCCCCTTAGAGAAGTTGGAGACGGTCTTTTCCATCAATACTCTGTAATACCACCCCAGTCCTAGGAGTAAGTGGATGCAAAATAGTAATGACTAAATCTACTATCTGAGAAGCTCAAGAGGAAGATGAGTTTAAAGAAACCCAGACACAACCATGAGGTCTTTATGGAAACTGTGGGGCTGGACAGCAGCACCTGGGGACCTGAGCACTGGTCAGTGTCTGCAGGTTGGTGGACGCCAGCTCCAAAAGTGCACATATCCCTTCCTCTCCCTTCCTCTGAACTCCGGAAACTAATTTAAGGTCCACCAGACACACTTCTCTCCCTACAAATCCACAAAGCTAGAGTCTCTCATGAGGGGAGAGGCCAAGAAAGGAGTCCTACATCTCCTTTCTTTGTTGGACCAAAAGGATCAGATGGGATGATGACAGGCAAACACTCTCCCTCCTGGAGTGACTCACTGCACCTCTGGAAACAAACAATGAACAGGCTGCCCTACTGGACCCTTCAAGGCAGCTCATCCTTGGGCTCCTTGTGTCCTGAATTCTGTATTTTCCTTCCTCCCTTCCCTCCCTCCCTTCCTTCTCCCCTTCCCCCGTTCCCCCTTTCCCCCTTCTCCCCTTCCTTCTTTCCATAGAAATGGAAAAGCATCTGTGAAATGTCTATGCTTGACAGTTCTGAGATGAGTCTCCAGCCCTGGTACACCTCTTCCAGCAGCAGTTGTCTGCATGTGTCTGGGGGTTTGTCAATTCTTTTTTTCTTTTTCTTTGGCTCCCACTGAACCGTGGTGTGGATTTTCACATTTATGTCAATGGCATAGATGTTCTTTCCTGAACATTTTTCTCTGGCCTATGTGGCTTGAAAAAATGCCTAATGAAGTAGTCTTCTGTGCCTATACTCTACAACATAAACGTATGTGCTAGCCCTAGAGGTACCAATTCCCAATTGACATGCAAAACCCATATGCGAGAAGTTCCTCCTTCTTTATTCACATCTAGAAGAGTAATTTTTCATTCCCCAGTGATACTTTAACCAGTAAAGGATCACAATGGCTCCATTTGAAATTTCTCTAAACAGCAATAAAATATTACTAATCCCTGCCTCCACTCTCTGGTCCCAGGTCACTAACAGCTGTCATAAACAAAGCGAACTGGGCTATTTGTCTATGCTTCAGCTCATACAGGAATGATTTTCTGTTTGATTTTTCAATCAGATCTGCAGACTTTCCATCAACTGCCTCTTTTATTCTCAACCCACACAAGTCAGTAAAATTGTCGTCTTTTAAAAGCAAATATTGTACCTTCCCAGTTAAATTTTCATTTAAAAAATAGATCAATAGAGTTTGTAACTGATAACCAGATTATGATTGCTTTTAAGATTCTGCTATCTTTCCCATGAGATAATCTGACAGCACAGTAAAATACATCTGTTTATTATGAGGAACACTCACATATTCTGTTTTAAAAGAGACCATAAATGAGATTTAGGATTTTAAACAGCCTGAACGATTTTATTTCCTCTTAATTTCTAGTTGCTTGATTTTTATAAGTCCTTCTTACCTGAGAAGAGTTTTTGAGAATGATTCAAGACTTTTGTATATAAGTTAGTATATATCCATTCATAAATACAGACACATATGCCCCTACCCATGTAACGGAGCAAGAAACTTCATGCTTATTTCACAGAAGCTAAAAGGTAAGCCACTTTGCTCTCTGCAAACCTCATCTGAAGATGTTCCTCTCTGCATTGTCTCTGTTTCTTCTCTACAACCTTTACTCCCAGCCCTAATAAAAGCCCTGATCCCTGCCTCAAAAAACTGTTCTGCATTCCACCTGAAAGCAGAGGCAAAGAGCATCACTGAAATAATTATATCCAATAGTGTCCCAGTACTGTTTGTTTTGCAGTGTGGGGCCATTGTGTTTTTGCAATACAGGGAAAATGTTCTTTTCACTCTGGGGCTGGAACTGAAAAGTGTTAAGATTTGCCTCATGCACCTTGGAATTACTGAGTGTTATTATCATAGAATCATAGAATGGTTTGGGTTGGAAGGGACTTTAAAGACCATCTGGTTCCAAGTCCCCTGCCATTGCCAGGGACACCTTCAACTAGACCGGGTTGCTCAAAGCCCCATCCAGCTTGGCCTTGAACACTGCCAGGGATGGGGCATCCACAGCTTTTCTGGGCAACCTCTTCCGGTGTCTTTCCAACCCCACAGTAAAGAATTTCTTCCTTTATCTAACCTAAATCTGTCCTCTTTCAGTTTAAAGCTATCAGCCCTTGTCCTATCACTACATGTCCTGCTAAAAAGTCTTTCTCCAGCTTTCCCCTAGGTTCCCTTTAGGTAGTGGGAGGCTGCTCCCTGGAGCCTTCTCTTCTCCAGGCTGAACAACCCCAACTCTCTCAGCCTGTCTTCATAGGAGAGGTGTTCCACCCATCTGAGCATTTCTGTGGCCTCCTCTGGCCCCTCTCCAACAGGTCCATGCCTTTTCTGTGCTGAGGGCTCCAGAGCTGGACACAGGACTCCAGCTGGGGTCTCACCAGAACAGAGTAGAGGAGCAGAATCACCTCCCTCAACCTACTGATCACACTTCTTTGATGCAGCCCAGGATATGGCTGGCTTTCTGGGCTGCAGGCACACATTGCTGGTTCATGTTGAGCTTCTCATCAACCAACACCCTCAACTCCTTCTCCTCAGGCCTGTTATCGATCCGTTCTCCACCCTACCTGTATTTGTGCTTGGGATTGCCCCGACCCATGTGCAGGACCTTGCAATTTGCCATGTTTAATTTCACGAGGTTCACACAGGCCCACCTCTCAAGCCTCTCGGGGTCTCTCTGGATAGCATCTCTTCCCTCCAGCATGTTAACTGCACTGCACAGCTTGGTGTCATTAGCCAAATTGCTGAGGGTGCTCTCATTTCTACTGTCCGTGTTGCTGACAAAGATGTTAAACAGCACTGGTCCCAGTACCAGCTCCTGAGGAACATCAGTCATCACTGGTCGCCACTTGGACATCGAGCCACTGGCTGCAAGTCTTTGAGTGTGACCTTCCAGCCAATCCCATGTTTAGTGAGTGATCCATCCATTAAATCCATGTCTCTCCAATTTAGAGACAAGGATGCCACGTGGGACAGTGTCAAATGCTTTGCAGAAGTCCAGGCAGATTACGTCAATTGCTCTTCCCTTTTCCACCAGCGCTGTAATCCCATCGCAGAAGGCCACCAAATTCATCAGGCACAATTTGCCCTTAGTAAAGCCGTGTTGAGTGCCACCAACCACCTTCTTATTTTCCATATGCCTTAGCATAGTCTCCAGGAGGAGCTGCTCTGTGATCTGGCTGGGCACAGAGATGAGCCTGACTGGCCTGTAGCTCCCCAGGTCTTCCTTTTTTCTCTTTTTATGAATGAGGGCTATGTTTCCCCTTTTCCACTCACTGGGAACTTGCATGCAGAGCATAATTGCTGCCCAAGTGACTCTGGGGTTATGCGTTACTACTATGAACAGACACAAAAAAAGCAAAACAAAAAAATCACTGAACTAGGAGTGGAGATGAGGGAAAAGCTGACTCACCTGTGGGCAGCACTGTCCTCATGGGGATCATGGGCATGACCCCTTGTGGGGGGGAAAAGTAATCTCAAGGGAGATGTGCTCCCCGGGTTGGCAATTAAAAATGTAATTTTAATGGTAATTTACAATTTTTGATCTTAATTAAAAATTACTCTGGTAATTTTAAATGTTTGCATTTCATGGTTAAAATCAGAGTGTGACAGAGGCAAGCATTAGGAAGCAAGGAGACACGATGTCTGACATCCATGCCTTGGAGTCTCCATGCAGAGAAGGAGGGTCTCTGCAAAGCGGTGGCAGCCCCACGGTCCATCTCCACCTAAGGTGCAGAAACTCACATGCTGGTGGAGAGCAGTGACAGCTAGCTTTCCTAAGTGTTTATGCTGCTCAGAGGGGGAAAAAGCAGCCAAAACCAAGCTTGAGTACCATTACCGTCACATAAGCAAACAGGCAGCAGGTGCTCATGTGCACCTAGATGTGACTTTATTGTATGCCAACATAGAAACATAAATAAGATGAAGAAAATATTGCTTGTAATGCCAGATTAAAATCTGTTTATCATCCTTATTCCAAAAGGTCCCAATGTTTGGCTATTGCATTGCTGTTGTATTGACAATCTGGGCACAGAATGGAGGAAGGACACCATTACTCTTCAACAAGATAAAACATTTTATTTCATTATGTTTTTCAATCTGCGAACTTGTGCTGTCAGATGAAATGAAGTAGTTGCACACAGCCTTCTACTAATGCAACTGTAATAACATTTTTAAAAGATTAAATTCCTGTTGCTCTCACGTAAACAAAACTTGATAGTGATATTAATTTTCAGTTTTTCAGTTGATCCTGATTTTTAAGAAAATTGTCAGGCTTCTGAGATTCCCACCTGAAGCAACAGTTGGACTTGCCGTCAACACCAGATTACCAACTGCCCAACCCAAGGGAAAATCTCAAGAAACAGCAGCTTGTTACCATCTAACACCCAGGTGTTGCACTAAGTCCTAGCCTTCACCCTGGTTTTGTGCATCCCTCAAGTGAGTCCAGGGGAGCTCTGAGCTTCTTTCTGCCCAAATGGGCATCATTCAGAGCCCTCCAAAAGGACGTGACCCGCTTGAGCGTGTCCTCTCTCCTGGGCACCAGGCTGCATGGCCAGCAGCCACCATACTTCATCTTCCTTGGGTGGCTCCACTTTGGTGGGACCACCAGCCTCATGGACTCACAGGGCATGTGTGCCACTGGGACTTGAACACCACAGTAGAGCTTTGAAGGCAGGCAGATATCACAGCTGAAAACCAGACCGGGCTGTCGGACAGCCTGCTCATGGCTGCGATCCCCAAGCAGCACAACTGGCAGGCTGCAGCCTTCTTTGAAACCAGCCATGGTATTTTGAACTGCCACTCTGTTGTGTGTGAAGCCTAACTTTGCTGTTGGCATTTTTTGTGAATATTTGGATACCATAATATCATGAAAGGCAAGGTGGGACATGCATGCAAATATATCTTAAAAGTTTTCCTGTAAGACCTGAAGACACTGTGCGTTTGCTGAATGTTTCTGCTTGTCTTAAATCTCAGCAGATTTTTGTCATCAAAAAAAAAGAGTTAAGTCAGAAGAGAGTTATTTTTAATGTTTTAATGCTACAACATTTTGTTGATGGAGAAACTCGAGTGGTAACCTTATACTTGTGATTATCTCATGCTATGGCCACAGAGAAGCTAGGTGATAGCATTCGCCATCCCATCAACATGTGGCCTGTGACCGCCCTGGTTCCTCAAGCTCCCTGACAGGGACAAACAAACGGTGTCGCACCACGGTGCTGAACTGTGCCCCTGCACCGCACAGCATTTAGTGTTAGCAAACAAACCAAGAGTCAAACTCCTGCTTTCACCTGCTAACCTGTCTGGAAAGACATGGTGCTTTAAATGGATACAGATAGGAAAAAATATATGGTAGAAACCTGGATAAGTTTTCTATCTTTTCCTTTCCTTCCCTACATTTTACTCTGTTGTCATGACTGCAGATATTACTATGAACACCTTATCAAAATCAGGTCAATCCCATTACAGTGGGAGCAGTGCTTTAATGTCAGAAAAGGCCAGAAAGCCGCCCTCCTGGAAGCAGGAGATTTCCCTGGAGTGAGTGACATCTTTAATGCCAGAGACCCCATGACCCTGGAGTTAAGCCACTTCCATTGAACTACCCAGCTAGAACAGGAATGGTCAGAGCACACTCTCTGTTGGTAAAAATTACTAGCTGTATGTATTAAAGCAATCCCAGGGCTACACTGTGGCCCAAGTCAGCCCCTGTGGTGTTAAAACTCAGGGGTCAGCAGAAGCAAGGTTGCTGCCAGTTTGTCCCCTGCCTCACTGCCTGGGGCTGCACAGGCACTGGCCACAGGCAATGTTAGAGCCACTTTTACATCCACGCTTTCTCAGGAATGGTTTAATCCGAGATGAAAGTTAAAGATTGTTCAGCTTTGGTACTGCTTGTTTCTAGCAATTTTGTGTCATCGCAGATGAGGACCTGCAATGGTTTCTAGCACAGTCATTAGCCCAACAGAGCCCAGGGGCTGTGCACATGGGGCTGCAGCATGTCCCACAGCTGCACTGCCACCAGCCCCGTGCTTGCTGTGCCATGGGCTGGCAGAGGCAGCTCTCTGGTGTGTGACATGCTGCTGAAAATGGATGTGCACTCAAGCTCCATTAGCACCTTTCTTCCCGCAATTTCCAATGCTTGTTTTGCCTGCCGTGTTGGCTTTCTGGCTCCTTAGCAGCGTTAGGTGCATTTCACTGCTGGTCAGCAAAGACAAAGACTCTCCCCACCACACTGGCTTTAGTGTATCTGACACTTTGTAATGCCCGAATTATGCCAGACGGGATCAAAAAGCTGATCTACTCAGTATTTTCAGGATTAATTTATATAAAATACCATACCTGCACCACAGAAGAGGTTTTCATTTGTGTTGTCATGAATTTTAATCTTGTTCTCTTTTTATTTTCCTAAAGAAAAGCTGATTCATGTTGTGCAGCTATAATTATATGTGAATTTTCAACTGCTATAGTTCTTTCAACTACTCTAGTTCTTTCACTGGATTTCATAATTCTTGGTAACACAAGGATGCATACAGTGTCTTCAGAAGACTAAATAAGACTGAATAACTATGTTAAGCTACATAACCATTTACAATTCAATAGCTGCTTACATAAATGTAAACAGCATATGCCCTGTCTCTAAGAAACTTCATATTTGCAATATGTCAAAGCAACATTTAGATGGAAATTGGAAGGCAGATAAATTACATGCAGCAGAATTTAGGAGTAGTTTTATTCGTTAAATTGCCTTGATTTTGCTGGGCACAAAAGAAATAATAAGCTTATCAAATAATTTTCTACATTAAAAACTGATTTATTAAGAAATATAATGAACTGAACAGATTGTGTCTGATGACTATGTCCTTCAAGATTTTAGAACCAATAAATTTAACTTCCATGCTTCATTTTTATTCATAATCTGGAAAACAAGCTTGCCTACTTCTTTTACTCTCAACTGACTCTTCATTTTTGAGGGAAATCATTTTTGGTAAACCTATTTGGGAAAATGGACTAGTCTCTGCAGATGCCAAACAGTCTTTTCCAATCAAACATAGGTTCGTAATTTCTTTTCTTTTTTTTTCAGATGCATAGCCATTGCATAATGTTTCTGCATTTTGACATGTTTTAAAATGTTGACAACAAACACAAACTGCTTGGCATTATTTTTCTTGTTGCAGTGGAGATATAAGCACATAACATATGTTGAAGTAGAATATAGGTGAGCAAGAAATTCAGAAATCAGATATGTCATCCCCTCTTGTCTGTCTGTGAGGCTACAACAATAGCAAAAGGGGATAAGATGATGATGATGATAGTCCATTGAGACCTTAATATTTCATGAGATCAGCTTCAAAGTTAAACAAAAAAAAATATTCTTTGTTTTTCCTTGCTGGTGCTGATGTGTTGGTTTCATAACAAAAAGGCCGCTACCTCATACTACAGCGAGTTTACAAGAGATATCTATATGGTTATGGTCCTTTCATACCAGTGCAAATGTCCATACTGGTTAGAGGTTCAAAATCAGCTTCTTGGTTCAAGTTAGTACAAAACTTAACATTACTTAGCCAAAAACATGGAGCTAGATTAGAAGGCTGGTGCAAGACAACATTGTTGAATCAGAAGGGTAAGAGTTAGGACCATAGAAATAGGATATTTCATGATTTTAGTGTGAGCCTGTTCTTTGCTCCATGGGTCTGCCCATAGATTCCTTTTGCCCACGTGAAATCAAGAACTTGGCTCAGCTCTCTTGCACTTACCTCTTTCACCAGAATAAACTAATTCTGTCCTCACAGTGCCACAAGGCAATTTACAGTAGTATAAAAGAGACTGCTAACTCAGACTATTGTCCATGAGACATTTTGATCATAAGAGCTGTTAGAAATAAAAGCTTCATTCCTGTACTCTTGACCCCATCTAGAATTGGAGACAAGAGTCTAGACCGTTTGATAGGAACTATGGCCAAATCCCTGAGCTACCAAATACTCAACTTCCCACTGAAATTAGAGATTCGTGCCTTATCACTGCTGTTTAAAGATATTGGCCTTGCAGTGCAACACTGAAGAATGCATTCCTGTTTGTGGCACACATACACACACATATATGTATGAGTGTGCTATCAGGTTATCTACGCAGTGCCATCACGGGACTAGTGATAACTCTTTGCCATTGGGAATGAGCTATATACATTTTTTATACTGAATGCGAATTCAGATGGCCAGCACGCAAGTGACTGGTGCAATCTATTAGAGTTCTGTTTCTTTTTGCCTGGAGTTATGTTTTCTAACATATTGTTATGCTGTCATATCATTTTCTAAGACAAAGAATACCCAGCATGCCACTTGTAAACATACTGCATGCAACTCTATGTGCTGAACAGTTATGTGTTCTTACTAACACTACTGTGTGTGCACTAGCTGCAGCAATGACAGGGCTTTACCTCTCTTGCTGCAAACAGTTATTATTCTGCTTTTTCCCCTTAGTTTTATGTTAGCCCATTTAACTTCTGCAAGTTACAGCTTTTCCATCTTCAGATTAGTTCTCTCGCTATTAAGTAACTTCCATTTAAGGTGGTGAAGAGCCCGCTGCAGATAACTGTGCATGGCACACTTATTAGGTTAACCCCTCTGCAGCAGGAAGGCTTAGATCAGACGTTGGTCCTTTTCAGTCCAAATGTCATTTCCAAGAATAATTTTCCCTGGTTGCTTAGCAACTTCTCTTAATCTTTCCTTTCTCTCATTCATATCAATATCCAGTTCCTCAGCCACATCACAAAGCCAAGGCATGCTGTGTCCAATCTGCTGTTCACAGTGTCCTGGTAAAAAGAGTCAGAACACAGACCCATTTTCATTGTTTTGCTCCCCAATATAGTTGCTTTTGTGGTCGGTTTGCCCAAGCAATATACAAGGCATAAGATTTGCAGGCAACAAGGAGACAGATCTAATGTTGCCTTATGCACTGGCGCAAAGGGATGTGACTCAGTTTAGCTTTGCAGTCTTTGAGGGGCTCCAGGCTGAGCAGAGGCTGACTTCTCCTCCATTCATAAGCAAACACCTAAGGAAATCCCCACACTCCAAGCTCCTAGAGAGTTCCTGTGGTTTTTTTTTTCCTTTCCTTTTTTTTTCTCCAAAATCCTTTGAGAACTTTGTCTGAGGCTGGCAGAACAGCAGCATGGCTCTGGAGGAAGATGCTCAGAGTTTAGAGGAGTTAGAGAACCAGGTGTGCGTACTCCCCTTCCATATGTGAAAGGGGACACAGGCTAAGAATCAAAATGTATAGCACAGTCTTGCACAGCTGAAATGTAACTTCATTTCTGCAGAGTAGCTTTCAGCCAGTTGTCCTTTAAATTCATTTATGTACAACTTTTTCCCTTTCTCTTCTATGCTGCTCAAGACCACGCCTCACAAATAGTACTGTAATATCATTATTTGCTTACAAACTATTCATGGGTCTAAGCCCATACACCTAGGTGCAACTCAGAATTCAATGAAGGTGGTATTATATCAAGTAAAATCAAAATTTCCCTGTGTATATCTTGAAAGCATTTATTAAAACCCTTCCTCTGAAGGAAATATTTTCTCTGAAGAGTATTTATTAGAAATTGCCCAAATATAGGAACTTCCAACATCTCTCATCCCTATGATTGCACTGGTTTGTGGACTGGCAAGAACAAAATAATAACAAAATATCACTACGGACTCATACAGTTTGAGTTTTAACTCTGTTTGAATCTCTCTGTTTGCTTATGCATAAATAACAAAGATGTGCTCCACCGCTTTGTGGAGGGAATCCCACTGGCACCTTATGTTTCTCAAGATGTAGGAAAAAATTGTGACCTTCTCGTCCTCAGACATACCACTGAGGAAACTTCAGCTGAGACCCTTATCAATTTTAAAGTCTCCTTCACTCTACAAACCCAGGCAGATACTGGTGTTGGTCCAAATCAAACGACCCTTTCAATAGACAAGTAATTGAAATGTCAAGGTCATTTCAAGTTTTTGGTGATATTCAAGACTTTCTGCAAGACTGGATAAGCCCACTGTTCTATTACATACCCTAGTACTCGTACTCATGTACAGACCTGACTGGAGACTGCTAGTCAAAGATGAGAAATAGAAACAGCCTTCAACATATCTGGAGATATCAGATAGTTACCAGCTTGTTGGCAAGTCAACTGCCAAGAAATCTGTCTGTAAAGAAGTAAAACTCAGCTAAACAAGATGTAACCTGATAGACATCCTTGTGGTATGAAGCAAGCATTGACCAAAATAAGCTCTTCAACTGTATCGAGAATATAGACAATGATTATAAATGCCAGTATTATACACCGTTCATCTCGGTGGCACAAGAACAACAGAATAGTGCATGCTGTCTCTTTGGAGGAGAAAAGCACAAATTCTGCTGCTAATGGTGATACATGCTGGGACCAATATGGTATCAAACAAAACTAGACAGATTAAAGAAAAAAACTTGTCTCCATTTTTTCTGTCCTCAAAAGTGAAATGGGAACAGGATAAAAATAATGGAGACACATTAGTCATATTACTAGACTGAAATGGGTTTTCTTTTTGCAGAACCTTAAAAAGAAGAAAGACTGGGTGACCAATATCTCCTGTGTTGCAGCAATAATTATTTGGAATAGAGACAAGTAGAGCAGTAAGGAACGCAGTACTTTAAAAATAGAAGAGAGTATGAAAAAAAAAAAAAAGTAACATAGACATTAATCCAGCAAATCGTGAAATCATGAACAAATTGACCTACAATGACAGAAAAAGTGAAAAGAAATAGCATTCCAGTTGCTAGAACTTGCAGTAAGAAGCAAAAAGAATTGGAAATTTCTCATTTACAATAAGACATTTAATATAACTGGCATTACATAAATCTAGTGGGAGGATTCGCATGTCTGGAATGATAAAAACTTTGCTTTTACCACAGTTAAGAGGAATAAAGCAGGTATAATGTAGGTGGAAGTATTAGACCATGTGTCACAGGCACTATTTCTCACCTTAGAGACTTGAAACTACAGTCTAGAACACAAATAATAATCAAAACCAAAGAAGACTGGACAGCACCTTGAAATGTGGTTGTGCCACCTATGAGTTGATGTGCTTTTCTTTTCTTTACCTGTTTTGGGTTGGGTTTTTTTTCATGATTGACACATGAGAGGATTGAACATGGTAAACCAATTTGAAGAGTATATATGTAGATGACAAGACTGTTGTCTTAGGTTGCTATTCTGAAATTCGTCTCTTTTACTTGTATGCCACCTGGCATGCTGCTGGATCCTATCCTATCTGTTCATCCCTTCGGACTGCTAACTGATGTTTCTGTGGGGTTTCCTAAGCTTTCTGTAAATGTTTATAAATTTTAATTTAGCCTTAAAAGATCATTGAACAAAGTTGTCTTCTCTGAAAAGTTTCATTATTTACATTCCCACTTAGAAATCTTTCAAGGTCTGAAAGTTCTACCTGTTTTAGTTATTTCGGAATCCTGTAAGATAAGATTCATGGATTAGTGTCAGTACTGATAAAAGGAGACAGTTTTTATCTTGTATGTGAGGAATGTTATAGGCAACTTCATCTGAAAAAAAAATCAAACAAAAGAAAAGGAGTAAGAACAAATATTGTAGTTCTTTAGGACAAGTTGTAGATGGTCAAAAAGCTACAATCAAGGCGGAGAACTTTTTCTGAGCAAAAGTTCCTATTGCATAAATGAAGACCAGGTAGGAGCTAGATATATAATAAAGAAACAAGAGGAATAGGTAAAATGAGCATGATGTCTAGCTGCAAGTATAGGAAGGTGTAATAAGAGAAGTTAACAATGTTAGATAAAAATCCACGGCAGATAAGGCAAAGAACAAAGCAACTTCCATTTAAGTGTTTTAAGAAAAAAAATATATAATAAGGAAAGCGAGACCGGCACCCATTTACTGAACAGCTTTTTCTACCTCATTAGTAATAGCCTTTCTATAATCGTTTTTGCTTTGTATATAGAAAAAGGCAAGCCAAGGCATTAGATGAATTATTCTCATGACAATGATGAGACAATTCCCAGGCCAGCAGTAACCAAAGCAGCACAGCAAGTATATATAAGGGATAAACATTTGAGTAAACAGGGCCAGATAACTTTTTCACAAGTCATGAAATAAGTTTTCCGAGTAAGATTCTGGACAACTGATTCGCTAAACAACATAACTTTTAGGAGAGACCAGAGAAAATGCCTGATGACTGGAAGAGCTGCAACACTGTCCACACTTGAGCAAACAGGATAACAGATGGTGGCTTAATTTGATAGCAGTCTCAGGCAAAATAGTGGGAAATCAAATAATCAGTTGTTGAAGATTCAGCCCACAGAAAACGAGACGTCTTACATCTGCCATGGCAACACATTTGCCACTGCTGCTCTTCATTCTGCTCAAATGTTTAGTGAAGGTTTTTGCTCTGCAGGCAAGAAGAAGATACAGCTAATCTCAAAGGTTAAGGCTTTTTTGCCTTACTCCCATCTTTCTGTCTTTTCTGTTTCCTTGCCCCCTTTCCTCCTTTTTCTTGAGTCAATGCTCTTTAGTTGTAGTTGGGGAAAGAGCTTATTCATTGAACTTTTGTTGGCTGCTATTAGGCAGAGTCTATCTAATCTGTCATTGAATTAATTGATGAAGAATTAAAGGAAGACAATAATTAACTTGGGTCAATGTGATTTCATGGAAAACAAGTCTTGCCAGATAGTTGATTTAATTTATTGAGTGGCTGAAGGTAACTGGCTTGAAATCTTGAATGGTAGTAGCACGCACTTGACTTTGTTCTCTACAAAGTCACAGTTGAAATATGAGTCCTCTAAAATATCTTCAAAGCATATGAACTGGCTAACGAGATGGAATGTTTTGTATAAGATAATAGGGAAAAAATTGCCCGAAATTTGAAAAAAACATCATCAGCTATAGTTTCTAGATCTCCAGTGCACAGAAGCTTACTCATAACCTAAGCAATGAGCTAAAACATACAAGAAACTCAATTATACAGAAAGTTTGCATGGTAGCAGCAGAAGGCTGTAAAAAAAAAGTACAATGCATTTGAGAAATCAGCAGAAAGCAGATATGCACAGCAGAATCCTCACTGAGATAATCCCCAAGCTGAGCAAATTCGATCACAGACAAAGAAACATTCACTTGACCTAACTACAAATGCAAATTCAGACTGTACCAACCTTGCATATGCAATATAAGCTCTGTTGTCCCCAGGAATCCGGTTGACTTTTAAAGACTGCTCACACTAGTGCACTTAAAGAAGAGAAAGCATGTTGGATAGTCAGAGGTGTATGGAAAAAAAAAAAAAAGAATGCCTGTTCGCAGTTCTCAAAACAACATCTTAACTTCTTAGCTTCTGAGAGAGAACCTTTACTTAAAATGGGAGGATTTGAGATAAAGAAAATTATGGCATGACTGTCACAGCATGAGTCAGACATTGAGTGAAAAAGGGGCTAGTAAGGGTTTCAAACTATAAACTTCATTTAAAAAAACAGAGTGAACAAATAGATAAAACCCTTACATGGACAGAACTGGAAGAGACTGCATGGCTTACAACATTCAACACACCACAATGTAAACAAATAGATGTGGAACAGAGATGTCCCTGGACCCTCTTCTAAAGGTTTGGGGCAACCCAGCCTGGAAGGGATGGCAGGAGGTCCCCAGAGCAACTGCCTGCAATAAAAGGCTGCAAAAGATGCCTCCATTGAATTTCCACAGAAGATTTGTAACTAAAATAGGCAACTGCTGATCTTATGGTATTGGGAGAGAGACATTCTTGTTCACTGCTTATATGAACTCATAGCCACTCCACTGGTCAAGCAGTACCACTAAGGTGGTCAGCATTCCTATTGCAGGATGCTGACAATGATATCTGTGTCTTGAAAAAGACCCTCTTAATAAATAAGAAGATCAGGCTGCTGCTGATCGTGGATCCAGACAATTTTGTCTGGATTTGATTCTCACTACATCTTGTTCCACAGGACCTAAACCCATCAAACTTCCACAGAGGAATGGGAAGCACCTGTTTTCTAACTTGAGAAGTTGATCAGTTAACCTGGCAAAATAAAAAAAATACAAAACAGAAAAAGGGCCAAACCAATCCAAAACAAGACAGACAAAATGAACATCAAACACAAAAACCTATCCATGAATATTCACTTAAGGTTTTACAATAATTTCGCCTGACTACAACGAGGTCTGTTTGTATTTGTTTCTGTTGAATTTTCTGTTCAATTAATTTACTTAATGATCTGACATGGAAAGCACTTACATTAAGTTCCAAAACCTTTAGCCTGGCCACTTGCACTTAAATGCCATGGAACATATGCATTGAATAAAACAGCTCAAGATAATTGTTTTTGAAGACTAGCTACTCTTCAAAGTGGTTATTTCAAAAATACAATTAATAGTAAATAGTAATTTAATAGTAGATTATAAATCAAATATCACTCCATTTCTGGACAACAGCAAGAAAAAATATTAGTTACTTAGATTACATGTCATGTTTTCCAAGTCACACATGCAAATGTCTCTCTCTGAAATACCAGTTTCCCTCCTTTACCTCTGCTTTTTACACCCAACCCCAACCACTGTTCTCAACGTAAGTTGCTTCTTAAAAATTTGTTTCAGATTAAAATAATCATTAATTGTCACCATCATCTAATTTTGCAGTATTAGAAACAACAGAAACATTACAATGGAGATGTTAAGTTCTCAGAATACATCCTCTTAAATGAGAATCAGATTTATCTAGAATGAATAAACCATGATAGGTACGATGCACACTGTGCTCAGAGAAAGCAGTTCCCTTCTGCTTTGCAAGGGGCTTTATTAACTGATTACACAGTAATTATCAGTACATGCTGATCTCAGGGATTAATGACCAGAAGGGTGTTATTGTTTCTGTGCACACCTTGGCCCATTAGCTCTCAGCAAGCCCCTAGTTATTCATCCTCAAGAAATTGCATTGTTCTTATTGGCATATTGAACTGCTTATGAGAGCAGACCCTTCAGGTTTATGGATATCTTAATTTTATTGGCTAACGTAGAAACAGCTAGTGTGTACAGCAAAGAGAATGAATACCGTGTATATCAAATTAATTGAGAATAATCCCTGAACTTTCTATTTGCTTGATAATCACAACAGATTTGCCAGTACTAATGTGACTGATTTAATTTCACACCACTGTTCTTACTACCGGTAATATTTTCACATTGCCACAATTTGTCTTTTTTCTTTTTTTAAAAACACCAGTATATTCATAATTTGACAACTTTTGAGCTTACTGATTTCAAAATAGTAATTGCAGCCGTTCACAAAGTTACACAAACTTTGAAGAAGGGAAGGAAAGGAGTGACTTTATTCTTTCCTGCTGTCAGCAGGGCTTGCTTTCACAGAGAGTGGCGACTCCAATTAATTAATAGCAGTGAGAACCATGAACCCAAAGCTCCCAGAGAGTGGTGAAACCACAGGACTTTGCAGCCAGCAGTCCTCTTTCCTGAGGGAGAAAACCATTAGGAAAGGGCACAGCCTCTTTCTGACTGAACATGTTCTTCCTTCAACGTAATTTTCCACAACATAAAATATAATAGAACTGTTTTATTAAATCCTAGATAGTCTAAGTAATTTCTTACAACATGATTTTCTAAGACGAAACGAAAGGAGCTGAACATCTCCCCAGACTTGAGACAAGCTGCTAGTGCTTCTACATGTAAAACTAGATCTAACTGCTTTGTTCTGTGTTAAACAGTGTGAGGGGTGTTTTCTTCAGCTTAGCAGCTTTTTCAGAATTGGTTGTTGTTTGAGGTTTCACCAGGGCCTACACTGGCACAGGCAGCAGCAGCTTCATCACATTTATAAGCACAGAATGGGACCATCATGGTAACTTTTCAGACAAGGACAAGTAGGACATGTTCTCTGGATATGTGCCATTTTGTAGAAACAATGGTGTTCTCGTTTAAGCAAGAAACAGTATCAAAGCATTAAACACTCCTTCTAAAGAAAGCAAGGCTGAGTGAAAAGAATGGAAAATCTGCCACTCTTTAGAACAGGTGTAGAAATACGATAATGAGTGATTTTATGGTGACTTTCACCCAGGATGTGCCAAAGGCTTTAATTAAACATGTACTGAATTATTTATTTGCCCACCATTTGTTATTTTAAAAAATACTCTCTGATATTTATACATCAAGTTTGATTTTATCGAAGACCATAGATTCAAAAGCAAATGGTATTTTTCCCATTATCACAATATCCCTTACAATAACTCATTAACATAATCTCATTTTATCTAGATAAAAGTCAAAAACATCATTTCAATGCATCATTTTGCAGCTGAAGCAGCAAGGCCCAGAAAGATTTAAAAATTGGACAAGAAGAGCCTACAGGTAAAGCCTGGGGGCCACACCTTAGTCACAGGCTACCCCACCTTCCTGCTTTCCTGGCCCATTCACTTGCCCTACTGCAGGGTGTGAATGTGTGTGTATATATATGTGTGTGTATATGTATATATGTGTATATGTATGTATGTGTATTTAGGAGGAAGGTAGGTGTCTTGTTCTTTTTTTTTCAGCGTGCATTAGAATAATAGAGCAGCTCAAGTTGGAAGGGATCACCTAGTACCAATTCCCCTGCCATGATACTGGCATTAGTACCTGGTCTTAGAGAAGAATGTGCTATACATGTCTGTGTCATCATAGTCAGGCTCATGCTCAGCCCACTCTCACCTCTTTCTACAGGGACACTCAACTAAATATGCCCTGTGCATCTCAAGAAACCAAGAACCTGTCCCAAAGTTATTTTCTTCCCCCGAGCATGGAGCTTTCTGGATGATGGAGAAGTCCCTAAAGCAGAGAGTTCATCATCATTCTGGCGATGACTTCATAGATGATGAGGAGATTTTGAACTCTGATCTGAAATTGAAGAAGGTGAAACACAGTTACCAAAGTAGAGATGTGAAGTGCTGAAGTGGGTCATCATTGTTGATGAGGCATGTAGCTGCATGCTGTACAATCTGACTTCCTGTAGTGTTCATATTAAGAGAGAGAAAAAAGGAGTTGTGAGACTCTATCTTAGGCATGACAGGAATGTGGATCAGTAGAGATGTTTTCTTGCTTGAGAAAAGAGGACGTTTCTGGACCACCTGAAAATTTCCTGAACAAAACACAAAACATGAGCAGAATGTGATTCTCTACTTTGGTAGCCTGCTTCAAGGTGCTCAAAATACTGGTGAGACTAAAAGGTGAAGTTGAACGTTAAAGTGTTTCCTAATACTGGTACAAAACTATTCATGCTCATGGATGTCTTGGCTGGGTAAAACCTCCATCAAAAAATCATAGAATGTCCTGAGCTGGAAGGGATGCGTGAGCATCACTGAGTCCAGCTCCTGCCTGTGCGTAGGAAAACCCCAAAATTCACACCATGTGTCTGAGGGCCTTGTCCAGTCTCTTCTTGAACACTGTCAGGCTTGGGGCTGTGACACCTCCCTGCGGAGCCTGTTCCAGTGTCCACCACCCTCTGGGTGAAGAACCTTTTCCTAATGTCCAACCTAAACCTCCCCT
>VWYH01009162.1:45812-109859 GCA_013399365.1 Pampusana beccarii
TCTCCAGTAGCTTTATATCCCTTTTATCCTGTGTTGCCCAGAACTGCACACAGTGCTCCAGGTGAGGCCGCACCAGTGCAGAGCAGAGCGGGACAATCACCTCCCTGCCCGGCTGGCAATGCTGTGCTGGATGCACCCAGGACACGGTTGCCCTCTTGGCTGCCAGGGCACACTGTTGGCTCATGTTCAACTTGCCATTGACCAGAGCCCCCAGATCCCTCTCTGCAGGGCTGCTCTCCAGCATCTCATCCCCCAGTCAGGGTTTCCATGTCCCAGGTATATCAACAGTTCCCTGCCCAGCAGTTCAGATTTTCCAAGCTCTGGGGTTTCTGAAAAAAAAAAAAAAAAAAAAAAAATAAAAAAAAAAAAAAATAAAAAAAAAAAAAAAAAAAAAAAAAAAGGGAAGCAAGGAAAACCGTTGCTATCTCTATAGAAGTATGACATAAATGTCTTGTCTCATGAGCTCCATGAGGATGAACAACGGGAGGATGGAAAAAATGGGGAGAAATAGAGCCTGAGTGACTCATCAATATACAGACCTACATAGACAGAAGTATCTGCCTAACCAGGATTCAAAAAGTCATACCTCTATATGTAGAGGTCCACAAGTCCTCATATAAGGTCATTAAAATTCCCTGATACTAAAGTCCTGCCAGAAGTCTCTTAAAGCCTCTTGGTGCCTCCAGCTTAAGGCCAGCAGCAAACTTTCCATGACACCAGCAAAACCTCATCCAAAGGCAAGGATTGGGACCCTGAAGATGAACAATCTCTCCCACTGGGCTGTCAGCTTGGCAGGAATGGAAGCCTGGATTTGGGCAGTGGCAGGAGGTCATTGTCAGCAGCTATATGTAGTGACAAGCAGGTTAAAATTACAGGTTTGCGGATGGCAGGTCAGAGGCGCTGGTACTCTGGTCACCCACACCATGAGAACTCAATGCTATGAACAAACTGAGATTCAGTGGGGTTTTGTTTGAGAGTGTGGGTCTAAATTTCAATAAGGTGATTTCTTGAGTTTTCTTACCTCTTAGCAAAAATCGCTCTGATTTTGCCTTAGAAACAAGAAGAGAACCCCTGGAAGCATGACTGACAGCCAGGACTGATCACACAGAGCTGTTACTGTAGTTAGGATTTGTCTGATACAGTTGTGCCTGAGTGAGAGATTGTTTAGGTACCTGTTGTAATGGCAACACAGAAAGATATCAGTTTTCAGCTGTGATTAGTCTGAGCCTGAATGAGTTTTCTGCAGGATGCTGATCTCTGATCTTTTTTTCCCCCTACTTTTAATATACTCATCACAAAACAATGAAGAAATGCGGGGCCATTGAAGAAGCGCAGCTGGGTTTGATCTGACATGGTCAGAATTTGTAATATTTTATCAGTGTATCAACACGCTAATCTCTCTGGTACTGAATTTTCTTCTGTGTTGTTTGGAAATGCTCAGATGATGTTTTTCAGAAATGTGCTGTCTCAAGGCTTTCAAAGAAAAGTTCAGTTATCTGAAGTGTCCTTCGTTAAATGATAGTTCACCTGTTTCTGAGGTGTAATCCTCCGCCAAAGATAGGGACAAATTCGTGACTGTGGCTAAATAGTCTTAGCATAATATATTTATATAATTTAAAAATATCGCTATGCGGGTATATATATTATTGGTTGGATAAAAAAGTGTAGGGTTTCCCAGAACTGTAAAGTTCAGAAGGTGAATAAGGGCTCCTTTTGCCACCCAGTGAAATACAGCCATCAGTAAAGACAAGTCATCTCTGTCACGGACTAAGAATAAAAAGAATAGATGTCAGAGATCTCCACCTTAGAGATATGAGGACACAATCCTGGCAGGTGAGGATGCTGACAGCCAGAACAAAGCAACAAGACACACGGATGTTCAGCTGTCACTTGGTTTCCCAAAATCAAGACTTGGTATCTTTCAGGAAAATAAATCATAGATCAATGGGCCAGGGTGAAGCTTTAGAAAAAGTACGGGGCATATGGGTCAGACTAAATAACTAGGGCTATGTTCCAGTATTAATGTCCATTAGTCAGCCAGTCAGACCAACGAATAAAAGATCAGGCATCAGTGAGAACCCCAGGCAGAAAACAAGGTAGGCAGAGGATATAATCTCCTGGCCTCCCGGTGGGCAAATCACTGCTTCTTAAATAAATGAAGCCACAACCTATTCTATGAGAAGGTGCACAGGCCTTGATTTCACCCCTACGTGGTGGAGCTTTTTTCCCCAGGAAACTTTCTGTTTCTTTCCATGCTTTGTTTGTTGTTGCTGTTTTATTATTGGGACAAGGAATCAGAACAGCAAATGCCTTTCTTTTGTAGCTCATGATTTTACATCCTACATCTGAAAATGAAATGTAGCATGAAATTTACTTTTTGTCCTAATATGAAATTGGATCAAGTAAAAGCAATTTCTATACTCTTAGCAAGGAGAGCTCCTTAAAAATGGCTGAAAAGGCTCTATTCAGTTTAAGAAAAATATCCATCAGATTTGTACCTCAGCTCTCAATGATTTTATTACCATCTCATATAAGACTGATGGTATTGAATTACAGATGGATCACCATATCAAGCAACAAAATTACGAGATTTTCCTTTTGCACTAACATATTGTTCAAATCCTGGCTCTCTCTGACTCAATAAAAAGCACCAGGGTCTACGCAGCTGCAGCTAAAAGAACTGCAGTAAAACATTGGCTGTGTTTGTGGCAACTAGGACAATAGTTTTTATTTTAATAACAGTGTTCAGTGACTCACATTAATAAAAAATCCTCAAGAAATATAGTCCTGGAACGCTTGAATTTTTTCTTTTGTTAATTATTCTCTCATTTGAATGTGGCAGTGCAGTTCAGAAATCTCTGGGAAAAAATCACATTATTACTATTACTAGTATTTATCCTCAGGCTAGCAGAACAGATCAGCTGCATGGAAGGAAGCACAAGGGTTCATAGCCTCTTACCCGGTGGCTTCTGTGTGTGCTTGGTCCTGCTGTGGGAACCAGGTGGCAAACACAGGAGATGGCACAGCACTGCCAATTTCCCCCAGCCAGCCAGCCTACAGCATCGTATGCTCTGTCACAGCTGCACAGGTACAAAACAGCCCCGGGGTGGCAGAGTGCAGCCCCGTGCAGTGGATGCTGCGTATTTAGACTTCAGTAAGGCCTTTGACACCGTATCCCACAGCATTCTCCTGAAGAAACTGGCAGTTCATGGCCTGAATGGGTGTATTCTGCAATGGATAAAGAACAGGATGGATGGCCAGGCCCAAAGAGTTGTGGTGAACAGAGCCAAATCCAGGTGGTGGCTGGTCACGAGTGGTATTCTCCAGGGCTCAGTACTGGGGCCAGTTCTGTTTAATCTCTTTATCAATGATCTGGATCAGGGCACTGAGTGCATCCCCAGTAAGTTTGCAGATGACACCAAATTGGGTGGGAGTGCTAATCTGCTGGAGGGTAGGAAGGCCATACAGAGGGATCTGGACCAGCTGGATCATTGGGCTGAGGCCAATCGTATGAGGTTCAACATGGCAAAATGATGGGTCCTGCACTTGGGTCACAACAACCCCAGGCAGTGCTACAGGCTCAGGGAAGAGTGGCTGGAAAGATGACGGTCTGAAAAGGATCTGAGGATGTTGGCCGACAGCCAGCTGAATATGAGCCAGCAGTGTGCCCAGGTGGCTGAAAATGCCAACAGCATCCTGGCTTGTACCAGGAATAGTCTGGCCAGTAGGACTAGCGGAATGATCATACCACTGTATTCAGCACTGGCGAGGCCACACCTTGAATGCTGTGTTCAGTTTTGGACTCCTCACTATAGGAAATACACTGAGCTGCTGGGGAGAGTTCAGAGAAGGGCAACAAAGCTGGTGAAGGTCTTGGAGCACAAGTCTTATGAGGAGCAGTTGAGGGAACTGGGACTTTTTAGCCTGGAGAAAAGGACAATATGAGAGTATGGGTGCACTGTCAAGGCACTTCAGTGGAACCCAGACTACAGCATTAGCAAGACAGCTGTTGTGAATATGCACTGTCTTGCAGTAAGTTTGTTTCCAGGTGAGTCTGAAATAAGCTGTCTTCAGAGGGCCATTCAGGCCGTCTTAAATTACTTACCAAGGGTCTCTGGAAGGCCCATGAATCTCTAAGAGTCTGCAGAGTATCTATTTCTCACTGGGCCGGAAGACCTTCTACGTACATTCAGCACCCACTGCCACAGAAGACAAATGCTGGGAGAATTCTGGGTTCCTGACAAGGGTGACAGTGATGTCTTATCACTTCCAAGCAGACCTTGTCGCTCCTCAAAACTATCTGGAAGGAGGTTGTAGCATGGAGGGTGTTGGTCTCTTCTCCCAAGCAGCAAGAGATAGGACAAGAGGAAATGGCATCAAGTTGCACCAGGGAAGGTTCAGACTGGATATTAGGAAAAATTTCCTCATGGAAAGGGTTGTAAAGCATTGCAGCAGGCTGCCCAGGGAAGTGGTGGAGTGACCATCCCTGGAGATGTTTAAAAGGCACAGAGACAAGGTTCTTGGGGACATAGCTTAGTGTTAGAGTTAGGTTATGGTTGGACTCTGTGATCTTGAAGGTCTCTTCCAAACAGAGTGATTCTGTGATTCTATGATTTGGTGCAAAAAGAGATGTGTTTGTAAGAGCTTCTGAGAAGATGCTTTTTACAGACTCCATCAAACAAAGCAGACCTCACCAAATGAAACAGCTTTGAGATCAAAACAGTCCTTTAGAAGTCCTCCAAAATATCTTCCTCACAGTGCATGTTAGATAGATTAATACATAGATTAAGTAAAATATGAAGGCCTCCACACATCTGTAATGCAGGCAGCTATGAGCGTGGGGAAAACAAGCCCTCTCAGAGAGCAATTCATCCCTCTGCATTTCACATTGCCTTGCAAACTACCTAGAAATACTGCTAAACTACCGTGGTGTGAGTAAATAAACAAACAGTTGCAATTTGTAATTGGTATAAAGCAGAGTGATGAAATACAATGTAAAATGAGGCCTTCCCCAGACCATAAATAAATATCTTTAACGCAGCATTGAAGAGTAATTTGTCTGTGTACAAGAACAATGCAGGTTGAACAGCAAACTGCGAGATCATTTATATATCAATAAATTAAAGCAGTCTAAATGGCAATTATACATGGACACGCACACAGCGATTTCACTGAGAAAATTACTCTCAAGCTGTTCCTCTGAAGCTACAATGGTCAAATGACCAAACTCTCAAACAAGTACTCAGGTGCTTGGCTTCACCTGCTCACACAGCCCTGGCGCAGGAGAAAGATTAGCCACAAGTAACAGCTTATGGAGGGGCAGATTGAGCTCCCAGGCAGCAAAGCTGCTATTATTTTGAGAAAGGCTGTTGTCATGGTTTCTCCAAAAACATTCCAGGTAACACAAAACCACCTTGCTCACCATATTTCAGCAATATTCCTTCTGCTAATGGTGGCAGTACAACAAAAATCCTTGCCACAGCATCTGTGCCTTTCAACCAGAGATCTTCCAGCCCGTGGCAGGCAGCTGTGAGTTGAGCTGCCTGCACTCTGCTGTTTTGCAGAAGAGGTGAAGATGCCCAGGTTTCCTGGTTTTGTTAAAAACAAGGCCAGTTTCTCTTTCAGTGAATTTTCCTCTCAGCTAAGTTCTTCTAAGTAACTGCACTTTTCTGAAGTCAGATACATGTTTTGGTAGACATAGCAATGGAATGCAAGGTCGCTAATGAGGATGCACATCCCGTAAGTGAGAGGGGCAAGGAGGAGCGAACTGAACAGGTGACTAAAACTGACCAACTAAGTATTCCATCCCATCCACGTCATAACACCATATAAAAGTGGGCGATCATGAGGTTCTCATCCTTCTTCAACTATGGATGGCACCTGGGGAGGACCCTGTGAGTCGTCCCTGCAACCTGAGGCCTAGTGACAGACTCTGCATCCCTGAATCCAATTCCAGTCTGCTGCAGAGTCCAACCCAGGACTTCTGAGTGTCTGCCCTGCAGCTGCTGGAGCAGTGCTGAGCTGTGCTGGGGAATTCAAGATTGGTTTTGTGTATTTTGTATTATTTTCTCTATTTTATTAGCAGCATTAGTAAAACATTTTTAATTATTTCCAACTTGCAAGTCCTCTCTCTTTCTGCCTCTCTTTGCCCTCGTATTGCCTTTTGTTAGTGGGGGGGGGGCGGGGCTGAGTGGGGGGAAAGGGGAGAAGGTTAACAGAGCGTCTGCCACGGTTTGTTGTCGCCCTGCAATCAAACGGTGACACCAGGTCACCATGGCTGGGCTGGTGTCCATGGGCCAGGGGAATTGCTCAAGGTACAGTACATCACTGAAGCCCCAAAACTACTGACTTGGCTCTCCAGGATGCAGAGTCACCAGTTTAGATCCTGTGACATCGTCCTCACCTGCCACACTGGTTCAGCAATACTCTGTGTCCCTGTTGAACCCTGGAAAGATCCTGTGGACCCCAACTGCCTGCTCAGATCTGCATAGCAAGGGTTTCCATGAGGCAATCTCACTGCGAAAGGTTTGAGCCCATGGCATGTGCCCAAATAACCAGAACAAAACTCTGTGAGGACCACTTTGCAAGGAATAATAGAATACTCCTGAGGATGGAGGAGAAGTAAATGTGACCACAGATAGTAGTGTGGTCAGACCTACCATCCACCAGGCTATAGACTTACCTCATCCAATGACTAACATTAAATGATATTACAAAATATAGAAAATGAATTGCTAACATAATCTGATTTTTAGATGTAATGACATAAAAAGAAATCCATTTGTCTGCAGTATGAATGAACGGAGACAAGACCAGGCACACATTTAGACGGAGAAGAGTGGCTGGCCAGTCCAAGCTAGGGCATGAATCACCCTGGAACAGTTAGCCCTGGAAACCATTGGCCAGTAATGGTGGGATTTTTCTCTTGAAATAGACTATGGATATACTAAACACCAGAAAGAAAAGTCAGTAATGCCAAGAGGTATATTTGGCACCACAGCAAAACGTACAAACTGCTACTAACAGTATCAGGCTGGAAGCAAGAGGGAAGTTTTCAGCCACAGTAGGCTCCAGAGCAGCCTCTCAGCCTGGGCAATGGGCAAGATGACGTGCTGAAATGGGGCCTGGTAGACATGTGGATGGAAAAACATGAAGTGGGGAACAATAGTGGGAGACTAGACTTGATAGCTCAGGAAGGTGTAGCTCCTATTGTGTGCCAGCAGCAAGAAAAAGTTGTCTGAAATTTGCAGTTTTTTCGTGGTTCTGATGCCAGTCAACATCAATGAACAGTGCTTTCATCATTGCCATCTCTGTAAGAGGTTCATTCCCACCCTCACACATGACGCACCCTCCACTTCACAGCTTTTTATTATTGCTGCCAGAAGTGCAGACATGTAACATGAAATGGACCTGAAACTCAAAAAGGTTCAAATCTAAACAAAAATATTTCTAAAGTAAAGTGTTGTTCTGTGACTACATTTTTGCCTCTGAAAACATATTGCAGAATAGCCCATGCCTGACTGAAGTACCACAGACAACCTTTGTGTACTACAATGCTGGGGGTTCTGTAGAAACCTGTATAAAATATGTACAGTCCTGACCAGATATGTGTACACAGAAGGGAGAAGTAACATTAGCACTATGCATTACAGCCTCTGCAGAGGCACACTGTGGATTGCTTTATGCGGTGCCTTCTGAAGTTTATTCTCTGTTGTAAATCTAAATGTGATGAAGGAAATAACAAGTTCTGCTCAGATCATTTGGGAAAAGGTTGGTTGATGCCACTAATACTGTATAAGAACGAACTACAAGCCCAGTGTTTCTTGTATAAACTGGTCAAACTCTGTAGACTCAAGGGCTTTTTGAAATATTTTTGCGGCCATATAATTATGAGAGCCCATCGGCCTCTCAAAGCACCTCTCAAAGCTTGCTTTGGCCTGGAAATGAGTACTATGTGGTTTTTTGTCAAGTGGATGTTTGCAAAGAATCAGGGTGTTCGAAGATACCAACAAAATCCAGGTATTTATAGTAAGTGAGAAAAATGCTGTTCAGCCACTGTTTCTAGGACTCATAAGCATAAGCTGCAGAGAGCATGTGCCTTCATGCATGACTTGTGTACAGGAGACTAAGCAGCCATGAACAGTACGTGATTTTGAAAAATAAACTACTAGCATTGGGCTGCATGCACTGTCTGGATAATCTAGCAAAGCCTTCATTTTATGCTAGTGACTCCAAAGTCTTTGAGTGATGGCACTGATTTTGCTCTTCACAGCACGACTGCTGCATGTTCTGAGTAGAGAGAGGGAATTACATTGTAAGGGTTACAAGCATGCACGTCTTAGCTCCTATGTAACGAAACACTATCCCAAAAGGACAAGAAAGTTATTCTTCTTGCAGGGAGTAAATTTGCAAGATTCCTGTAAACTGGGAAGATTGGCAAAAACATTCCTAACCATTCAGACTCCTTCAATTTTGTTTACAGACAACGACAAAGCTTTCCAGAAAAACCTCACACGGCACAGCAAGTTCTACTGGTTTAGGACACAAAAGCCCCCCTTACACGTGGAAACTACTGCATGCCCTCACATAAGATGCTGACGTTACAGAGGCACATGCTTCTTTTTCAGAGAGGTGGTAAATTGTGCAATGGGTGGCTTTCCACAGCCCTTAGTCACAATTTCTGTGCAGGCTTTACTTGTAAAGAGTCCTTAAACGATGTACTAGGTTCCTGTGTCTAGCATTAGAGACGGTCCTACGCATATTTATAGTTATAGATAATTGTTAGCCATGGTTATGAACAATTTATTGACCTATTATATTTCTTTATTAAGGTATCCATGATTAATTCATTTGCTTGACCATGGTAAAGAACTTACTATTAAAACTGTAATGTGAAGAAAGGTTAATTATTTCCAAGCTGTGTTTTCCAAACACAAAATGCTTCCCTACTGAAAGATAAAAACATCAGTAAGAAATAGTGTTCTATAAAAAAGACAACTACTGACATTGAAACACCACATACATTTGTATGCACATGCATAGACACATCTGTACAGCTCCAGGCTTTGGAACAGTGGAATTGCCAAAAGACCATTTTCGTCAGACTTGTCTCCTTGCTGAGCCAGTCAGTCTCACTTTGTCTCTGACCTTGCTGGCGTTTCCAAAAGGAGTCTCCTCAACAAATGAGCCAGTTTGGCCTTTCATCTTCTGTTAACCAAAACTCATCACCGGAGTTCAATCCTCCTGCTCTACGCTGCTCCCACAGAAGAGGAAAGAGCTTGGCAGTGAGGAACTGAAGAGTTATTGACTAACTGGCAGTGCAGATATTGAATCAGTGCTTTCACAATGGTTTTGCTACAAGTCAAACTTTTATGGTTCATCCTACCATGTCATTCCCCACCCCTTTCCCCCAAAAAAGGGGGAGTGTTAAAGGGCTGAGTGCGGTTGCATGTTGGTGATGCCACATGAGAAAGCTTCACAGCTTTTTTGCATGCATAGGAGGAGTTTTCTGAACAGAGCAGGCAAAACATATGCAAGAGCAGCATGAGTAGTAAGAAAATTGACATATTGCCTGAGTTACGTTTTCTCATAGTCCTAGAAGTTGCAGATGCTTTACCTTAGGCTAGATTTGTCTCTCAGTCTGTGGTGGTTTATGTGTGAACTTTTCAGAAGAGAAACTCAAACAGCACATGCAGAAGGATACAAAAAGAAAGAACATGCTTTTTCAGGACAGGCCACTCTCTCAGATAATGTCATATCTTGCTCTCACAGAAAACCTCAGTTCTCAAGACTCAATGTAGTTTCAGTGTGCACACCGTACTCTCAAAAACATCAGATTTTTTTGATCAAAACTGCCAGATCCAGTGGCATTTTCCAACACTTTAAGAATATAACAGAAGATATCCAAAACTTGGGGTTTTTTTCTGTGCCTGAGAACTAATAAACAGTTAGTGCTACAAGTGCTGCAACCAGCGGGTCCTATAACTTACTATGAGAGAAGGCTCAACCCCACAATCTTGTCTCAGGCAAAGACAACACACTGCTAATGGTCAGTGAGACATCAAATTGTTAAACAAGAAGCTTTTTTGCAAACATTTCCCTCTCTGTGAATGTTATATTTTGAGCTATCGTATGCCCAGTCGATATAAGCTGTCGTTTTTAAAGATAAATTTACTCTAAGGAAAAAAACCTTCATTTAAATAGAACTTTGTGATTTCATGTATCAACATTGGAAAAAAAATGCACAGCAGATAGATATAGGAGGGTACTTTTAGTCATGATAATACGCTTTTCGTAAAAACTCACCCTGGACTAAAAACGTTGCAAAGTGATGTCTCTTGCTTTCCAGAGCCATTTGCGAAGTGACGGAGAGCTGTACTCAGTACCTAAAGGAATGCCAAGCTGGTGAAACTGTCATATTCACAAGGTGTCACAGAGTGAGTGTCAAGTGCAGCAGGATCCTGGGACATCCACCCATCTTCCAGGACATGGTGAGAGCCACAGAGCATCCCCTCTGCAACAAACTCAAATCTACAATAATAAACCAAAATCCACTCACAGGAAAAGAACATGGGAGATCAAGGACACCAGGCACACCACTGGTTCTCCAATAACTGCAAATCGATGAGTTATTGTAAAAACCTAAAAAAAAATCCTAGATGGACCCATGAAGCAGACCAGGCTCATGCTACCAGAGCAAAAATGAGAAGCCTTCAGTCGTCCCTTCCATCTAGACTGAGTTCTGGTGACAGGTTTAAGCAGATCAGGAAAGAGGACATGCACTGGCACTCCTTTGAAGTGAACACCCCAGCAGCAATGGTACATGTTGCCACCACCCTGGTTTGCCAGCCACCAGTGCCGGGGAGGCTGAGGACATGTGTCCTTCCCAGCACCCTAGAGACCCGAAACACGGCGTAATGGCAGCACAAGCAAAGTCTTAGCAGAGGAGTCCAGTGTCTCCTCAAAAACCCTTTGGATTTATTTTGGTGCACCCAAGGTCTCACAGCACAAACCTCACCCCTTTTTTTTCCCCAAGGATTCCTCCCTTCATCTATTCTGCTCCTCACATGTGGTCATGAAGCGCCATCTTAAAACAAGACCGAGTGCCCCATTTCCCTGACTGAACAAGATCTTCATAACTTGCCACCTCAGATACCCAGAAATTGTCCTCTAATTTACAATATAAATTTATTAATGACCAATATATAGCTGTTTGATCCTGAGCTAACACTGTCCTTCACCTCAAAGAGCTCTTTCCTCTCCTCAGTGTTTACCACCCGACATATTTATTAAGAGATATTACATCCCCTCTAACCTTTGTTCGACCTGGCTAAATGAGCTAAGCTCATCAGAGGAAATCTTGTAATTATTTTAAAATACAATTACCAGTTCTGCTAACAAGAGAGAAGAGAGAAACTACAAAGTCAGGGGAACTTCAGTAGTAACACATAAAACATAAAGGTACCAGCTTTAGAGGTTTTAGCTGGAGACAATCATTAATTTCCCAGATAGTTATTTTTCCATGAGACACGGCAATGAACAAGTCTCCTACTAAAGATAAGGGTAATTCACTTTATTCTCCACGATACCAAACCCACCCAGCATCCAGCCAGCCTTTAGCTGGAACAGCTCTCTGCACATCTTCTGGTCTTTGCCAGCGTGGGTCTCAGGAGGTCCCTTCAGCTGTGGGACAGGTGGCAAGTGTGTTCACTGGGGTGGGAGGCAGAAGACTGGCTGTGCTGAGGAGCAGTCATTTGACAAGGTTATTATTGAATTTGTTTTCCTCTGACATAGACTGTCAGACCAACTTGGCTCCATTTCCAATCAACGCTTTTCTCAACTCTTTTATTAAGAAAAAAAAAATAATGCCTTCTCTTCTTTAAATTGTGATTTTAAGATATTTACATTTTTACTTTGACATGTCAGAGATTGAATGGCAGTAAATGAACTGGAAAGCTTGGCCCCAAGTTGGGGAAGAGCCCTGTCATTAGACCAAGAGCACTCAATACGCTAAACACTCCATATCTGAGAAGAAACAGAAGGGAAAATGTCTTAATTTTAACGACAGGATTCTCCAAGAAGTCAGTGGCTGGATGAACATGAAGCTGTGATGAGGACACAACACTGCTTGCTCATGCCTAGGAAGAGAGGCCCTGGAAAGGCATCCTCAAGACACTTGTCTCAGAATCAGAAAATCACAGGATGGTCAGGGCTGGAAGGGAGCTCTGGAGATCATCTACTCTAGGGATATTAAACTGATTTTCACTGTGGGCCACATCAGCCTCGTGGTTGCCTTCAACGGGCTGAATGTAATTTTAGAACTGTATAAATGTAACTGCTCCTACATTTACACAGTCCTAAAGCTACATTTGGCCCTTTGAAGGCAACCGCAAGGCTGATGTGGCCCCCGGTGGAAATTATTTTGACATCCATGACCTAGTCCAACCCACCTGCCAAAGCAGGTTCACCCAGAGCAGACCGCACAGGAATGTGTCCAGGTGGGTTCTGAATGTCTCCAGAGAAGGAGACCCCACAACTGCTCTGGGCAGCCTGTTCCAGGGCTCTGGCACCCTCAAAGTAAGGAAGTTTCTCCTTGTCTGAATTAGAGCCCTTCAGGGGTGAGGGACATTTCACTAACACAAACCTAATCCAGTAAGAATGATTAATCAGCCACTGAATGCTTTACACTCTCTGGCTCATTGTGCTTGAATCCTGATGACTTCTACACTCTGCAAGTACCCAGGAACAGTTTTGTATGTAGATAGGTACATGCATTTGTATAAAATATGTTTCTGTAAATGCTACAGGAAACTGATTCCATGTGCATAGAGGAAGAAAAAACGGTTTTGCCCTCAGTCTGATAAAACTTGTGAAAACTGTAGGATATGCTTTCTCTTCCTCCTCCATGATTCATTTTTCCCAAACCATTACGTTCTTCTCTATAAGCAAAAACATGCTTATAGGATGCTACAGCTGTTTGGTAAACCACATGGTTTACATCCTGGATGTGGACTTACGGGTATTTGGTCCTGCCCTGCTGCACCCCAGGGGAGTGAGAAGAAAGGACACATCTTGCAGCACCTGGCAGAAGCTGGAGGTGAGCAAATGTGACAGGTGACAGCTGGTGTGTCTGCAGGAGGTGCTGATGTACCTGAATCACATGAGCAGCTAGGGCATCTCCACAGAGCTGTCTCGTTTATTACCTGCCCCGCTGCCTGCCCAGGCTGCGCACCACCCGGACAGGGAGACGGCAACAAGAAAAAAAAGCCTTTTGCAACCGTGGACACCGTCTGCACTCATCTGTATTGCAAGTGCTTTTCCCATGGCTCAGGATAGTTGAAGTCCAGTCATTCCTAGCTTTCTAGAAAGCTTGTATGCAAAATATCATATTAACACAGTTCCTTTGTTTTATAGTAGCTGATCTACAAAAGAGATGCAGAGGGACTCAGGAAGAAGGATCCCGTCTAGTGGGGCTGTTGGATACATCGTTGGTGCCAGCCACAGCTGAGGATACAGTTTTGCTCTGAATACATGATGGAGAGTTTTACTGCATGGCATTGAGCAGCATTCGAGGCAAGCTGTGGGGGTGCAGCACCCGTCGTCCTGGCATCAACTGCTTCTTTTGTTACAACTTCAAAAGACTTGGAAATTAAAACAACCTCATTGTTACTTGGTTACATGGCTGAAGTAGGTAGGGACAGCCTTAATTAGGGTAGATAATGCCACAAGAATAAAATCCTGACATAACATAATGTCTCTTGGTGGTACATAAATGTCAAGACATTCGTGGAAGACAAGTGTTGCAGCCAAATGAATACCTGTATTTTCATTATACCAAGTGATGGATGAAGATGCAAATGTCACCATATGGCTGAAGGGTGCTGTGCAGATGAGCGGAGGTGGCTCGCTTGCAGCACGCTGCCTGAGCTGCTGCTCACCCTGCTGCTGGGAAGGGGCCACTCAGCGCAATTTGTGCCAGAGCTGCCTAGGAGGCCATGCCAGGACCAGGCTTTGGTCATGGATGTTGTGGGGTACATCCCTGCATCTCTTCCCTCGCTGGATTAATCCTGGCTCCACCTCATGTGGTATCTGTCTTGCCCACAAAGCGTGTCAGTACAAGCAAGAGGAAAACACAGCTTCTTGGAGGAAGAGATGGGGAGAGAGAGGCAGAGAGGAGCCTTTTCCATAAGCCATTCACACAAGGAGGATTTGGGCTCCAAGATGGTGCAAGCAATTAATAGTAACAGCATATAACCTGGACACAGGACTTCAGTTTGAAGATAATATGACTTTAAATAAAATTAGCCTTTATGTTCCATTCAAATCATACACTAATTTCACAGACATTTTCAGAAGTCTCCAACATTACAGGCAGCAAAGGTAACACATTAAAAATGCAAATGGTAGGTGAACGATGAGCTAATAAATGAAGAACAGAAATTGTTTTCTAACAGGGAGCAACTCCGTACTTCCTTTTGCCTCATTTTTACTGTTGGCTTTGAATTATATTCTGCATTTCAGGATTTTGGAACATGGCCTGCGGTTTCATCAGCACATGTAGCTCCAGCCACCGAACACTGCATGGCTCCTAGGTCCTCGGCACGGCCCCGTGCAGTCTCCCAGCACCTTCCCACAACGGGAGCAGCCCAGAATCTGCTGGATACAGCACAGGAACACAAACACGCGTGAAGGGTTCACTTGCACCGTTTACTGTTTGGCTGAGGCTGATTGTCCTCCCCTTCCCTCCTGCAAAACAGGAACCCAATAGGAGTACAAAGGGCCAATCAAGATCTTGCAATTTTATACAGCTGCTGAATCGCAGAGGAAATATCCTGGAGAAGGAAAAAAGGTATCTGCCTTTTTTTCGGCCACGAAGGGATCCACCTGAGAGGTTCTACAACAGAGGAATACCCTCCTGATGACACCAAGAAAAATGTTGAGATATAACTTAAAGAAAACAGACTACAAACCCACATTATTCAAAGCAAATTCCTGTGAAAAGCGGAATTTTCATGAGCAGCCAGCATAGGCAATAAATGAATGACTGAAAACATAAGCTGAGGGTTTACTTCTAAGAAATGACAGATTAGACCAGAAAACACTGTAATTTAGATGTGTTAAAACAGACTCTAGAATAAATAAATCAAACCTTTTCTTTCTACACGTTAATGACATTCATCCCTTCAGCAAAAGATTTTTCCATCATTGCCCCACACTGCAGGGAAACTGCAATATATTAATCTGTTTTCGAAGCAGGTGATTTAAAGGCAGTATTAAAGCAAGACGGAGCCAAATAGTTAAATTTATTTTCTCTAAAGGACCGAAGGCCAATCTTCCTCACTGCCAACATTTTAGTGTTCAATGCGTTTATATTCTAAAGATTTTTCTTCTTTTTAAATTAGAGAAACCTTTAGATAGGGTAGCCTGATTTTTGCAGTTAATGCTGCTCCAGTAGTCCAGCCTTCTTTGCCCCTTTCCCCTGTCTCTGTAGGTGTCCTGCAGCAAACTCACTCCTGCAGCACCTGCACACGAACTTGCCCACAAGCTGTGGGTGCAAGACAGAAAAGCAATTAATTAAATGGTCTCAATGGAGCCTGTGTGCCAAGGCACCAGCCCAGCCGGACAGGAATACAGCTCCAGTTTTGCCCAGTTCCGAGATCCCAAGTTTATCTGCAAACAGCTCTGCACCGTCCACAGCAGAAATGGGTTTGTCAAGCTGAACATGGCCCATCAAAGAGAAGGGCAGGCCAAATTTTGGGGACACAGCCATCACTCACTCAGGAGCACAGGAGGTTGTGGTAAACCGGTGAAGTCCTTACAGAGTGAGCAGAGCCTGAAAGGAGCAGCAGGGAGCAAAGGGATTTTAGTGGAGTTTGGGTTGGGTTTTTTTGTTTTTGCTTGTTTGTTTGTTTTTAAAAACCCCTCTTCTTTCTACTCTGTCTCACTTTGAGGTTTTTCTTGAATTTTCAGAGATTGTTGTGCAAGATGTGGGGTTCAAAGCCTTTTGGTGTCTTTGGCAGCCATGGCAAGGGAGAGGTGCTGTGGCTGCCCTCAGAGCTGCTGCTGGCTGGAGGCTCACCACAGCCAGAAGGAAATGGGGGACCAACCCACAGACCATTTCATTTTCATTCAAAGGCAGTATGAAGGAGCTTAAGAAATAGGAAGAATGTCAAAGCTTCCAAAAGATCATCAGTTGTAACATCACAGGCGGGGTGAGGTGGGAGGCACTTCTGGTGGTCATCTTGTCCAACTCCACTGCTCAAGCAGGTCTCCCAGAGCAGGTGGCTCAGAGCAGCACCCAGCAAGGCTTTGAAACCTCTCCAGGGATGGAGACTGCACACCCTCTCTGGTGCAGCCCAAAGGCATTGGGCATGACCTGATAGGCATGATAGCCCCATGGCAAGTATTTCAGTTTCAGCTTTTGTAACATGTGGCAACATAAAAAGCAGCTTATCTCTATGCTCATGCTTAGCACTGCTATAAAAGTCAGTTTCCACCAACTTTATATTTGTCCAGTCAAATTTATTTCCCACTAAATTAAGGCAAGAATCATAGAATGATTTGGTTGGAAAAGATCTTTAATATCATCAAGTCCAACCATGAGAGACGTGGATGAAAGAATACAAAGAACATTAGGTGTCTGCTGCTGTGCGCAATCCATAATTCTTCTTGCATCAAAATACTTCCAGCAGCAGCTGACCCATCTGCCAGGCCCTGGGACCAGCAGGGCAGGCTGCCCTTTGCATGTGCATGCCCAAGCACGTCACTGTGACCAACTGAGATCCCACAAACAGGTTTATTAGAACAAGCAGACCACACACACCACAGCTTGTCTTTTGTTCGGGCTTGCCTTTTCCAAATATTAATCCCTCTGTTATTCAATGAATTAGCTTACAACGAAACTTCAACACAAACAAACACTCTACATGGTACCAACAAGGGAGGACTAGCTGTCCGCCACCGCACAGGGCCTTTCCACCCTGAGGACAAGCAGGGACACTTCAGCAGTGTCCCACCCCACTGCACCTGCTGGCAATGTGCTGGCCTCCCCAGTAAATCTGCTCTGCAGTGGACCAAAGCCTGTTGGCTTCCCTGCAGCACCAGCCATCCCTGGGGCCCTCTGGAGCAGCCCCAGGGGGAACTGCTGCTGAGATTTTGCAGTTTATTGTAGAAGCACTCCCCCCAACACTGGGAAAAGTGTTTAATACATCCCCATCAGTTCAGCCCAGCCCTCGGGAGCAGCTGCATGGACAGAGCGGTCTGAGACTTTTGTATCCTGGATGTCAGTGCAGAGCCTAGTTATGGCCCTGGCAGTGAGCAAACACCTGGTAGAGGCAAGACTCTCAGTCCATGAATTTAGGGCAGTCTTTACTTCCCTTTTCTTTGGCTTTTTCATCTGCAGGTGAAGGGATAGTTGGAGGAAGCACAGCAGAGGCAGACTCATCCATCTTCCTACTGCTCTCCCCAGGGCCATTCCAGCCACATCAGCACTACTGCACCTGATCAGTGTCATCACTACCCTTACGTTATCTAACACAGCTAGTCTGTTTAGAATCCCCATTCATGTTCATTTAATTCACTAATAATGCTGTCTATACACCTAGGGCTTGCCCATGAGCACCTCTAGGTGAATACTGGGGCAGAGCACAACCCTCTCAGTGTTTCACTGCTCACCTGCACGTATTTGCCACACCTAATAGATGTGCAGGAGTGCGTGACTCCTGATTTAGAGAATCAAACTTGATGAGGTTTAGGTTTAGGTTGAAAGAAGGATCTTTCTTCTGTCTGACATGGAGGACAGCTGCCTTCTGTGAGGCCTGTGTATTGAACATCAGTTTCCCTGGTGCAGCTTCTGCTCTGCTGTTTTCACTTGCAGAACAGCCCTTTCCAGGGACTGAGGTGCAGAAGCTGCTGGGGAGCAGTGGCATTTGGGCCAGTTTACCTCCCTCTTCACAGGTGCAGGCAGAGCACCTCCACCAGATCCCAGCATGCTTCAACCTCCACCTGGTGCCTTAACTTTTGGTGTGGTTTTATTTGCCCCCCTCGTCTTGCAGGGATCTTTTCATTTAGTATTTTTACAAGGCTTGGGAAAAACAAAGAAACAAAAGGCACAGAGAGGACTACTACCCTTGCCTTCAAATTTGGACAAGGCAGTACCTAAGCCTCAAGTAATTCGATGAGCTGGCCTGACTCCTGGTTCCCTGGGAAGCTCTATGGCATCCCTCTGGACTTGTTATAACAACAGGAGCATCTCCCCAGTCCTTCCTGCTCTAACACATCCAGGAATTACAGACTGGCATCCAGACTTGGGTTTGAGTTCCTCTAGGATCCAAAAATCATGGTTTCAGCTTTCATGTTTGCAAAACCAGTGCCACACTATTCTCTCACTGTGTAATAACTCACCCTGTGGATGGGGTAGCCCATATTTATGTGAAGATTTTTTTTTCTTACTGCATGCAGATGTTAAACAACAGAGCCCAAGCCTGGTTCTCCTAGGAACATTTCTGAATACATGAAGGGAGTGAAAGAACAAGTAAGTCTTCTGACTGCTGGCTTTTAAAAGCTAAAAAAACAAGTGCCAGGAACCACCAGTTACTGCAGAGGGAAATGAAGATGCAGGATTTAAAGAAAATGAACTGAAAATGCATCCCCTGGTCTTGTTCTTAATTGTGTAGTGCAGGGCTGGAATATATAAAAGGAAATTTATCTTGGAGCATATGGCAATGAAGGGCAGCAGGCGGGTTCATCAGGGCCATGTGGTGGGGCTGAGTCTCCCTTAGCAAATATTCAGTAGGAAGCAGCCAGTTACCTTCACCAGGTGTCCGACAGGTTGTACCCATGGGGGCAGGACTAGTGCCCAGCTCATAGAATTCTAGAGTCAGAGAATGTCCCGAGTTGGAAGAGGCCCACAAGGNCTTTTCCTAATGTCCAACCTAAACCTCCCCTGGCGCATCTTCCTGCCATTCCCTCGGGTTCTGTCATTGGTCACCAAAGAGAAGAGATCAGTGCCTGCTCCTCCTCCTCCCCTTGTGAGGAAGCTGTAGCCCCATGAGGTCTCCCCTCAGTCTCCTCCAGGCTGAACAAACCAAGTGACTTTAGCTGCTCTTCATATGGCTTCCCCTCCAAACCTTCCCCAACTTCATGGCCCTCTCCTGGACACTCCCCAGTACCTTACCTGTGGGGTGTTTCCTGGTGTACATCACCAGGAGGAGAGCAGATGCCTGGTGTAGTTAGGAAAACCCTGAAAAAGGCAAACAGTCAAGTGACAACGCTTGCAATGACCCCAGTTGGCCACAGCTGTGAAGATCACAGGGACCACCAAGGGGCTGGCGAAACTCTGCCGGCTGGGGGGACACCTGTGCCTGGGACCCGCAGCTGCACCTGTGCCAGCCACACAGGACGGAGATGTTCTGGACCACCGTGAGATGATCAGCTTAAATCTTTGTGATGTCTGCAAAAGAGATTACATCTCCTTAAACAACATTTGTGTACAAACCGTCCTGCTTCAGGTGATATACCAGGCACTATCTATGTTCAGGGAGTCTCTGGGCAGGTTATGGCATGTTTCTAGCCATGGAAATTTTGTGTATGTGGGAAGTGGCACTATTTTAAGAAAAATCAGTCTAAAAAACCAACTTAATTTACTGCAAAACCCCAGCAGGGGTGCTCTGATACAGCTGAATTTTTTCAGCTGAAATTGACTCCTTACCAAACTAAGCAAGAGGTGTTACAGGTTTGATGCAAAAGTTGTGGAAGAAACTGGAGTTGAGGAAATGAGGTGTTGTCAACTCCTTTGGGTGTCCGAAAACGATGCATGGTGTTTAAACCTGATTTCAGAGTGCTCACTTGGGACCTCAGATCTTGGGACACGTCACTTTAGAAAACGATATCCTGAATGGGATGCACATTTGCAGAGAGTCCAGGCAAATCATCGGCATTTGGGAAGACAAGAGGCTGGGAGGCAGAGGGGAGCCCGGGCAGTTTGTCTGTCCGACTGCCCCAGCACACCACCCAGCATAGGCTGTCTGCCTAGAAACACCCCCTGGCCAAAACTAAGCTGTGCTGTTCAGTGACAAAACCTCAGCTATCGAACCATTACTTTAAAAAAGCCAAAAGGCTGAAGTTTTGTCAATGTGGAAAAGAAAAATTCTAAAAGCATTTCTTGCCCTACCTTTTGGGAGTTGATCAAAATCTCCCCAGCACCGAGAACTGCAGCATCTTTTTCCCAAGTGCCAGCAACTATTCGCCACCTGCCTTTGCACTCCGGTTTGCCCATGGAGGAAGCACGCAGGAGGACACCAGGAATTTGGCTGTGGAGAAGACAGCTCGAAAGCTTTCCAGAGAATATCTAGAAGTTGCTTATTTTACTTTGCAAATACACAGAAAATAAATGTTTCGGTCACACTGAGAAGGAACATTTTGATGTTTTTTTTATTCTTAAGTGGCTTTTCATGTGAAGTGTTTTATTTTGTATTGCATCTCATTAAAAATAGAAAATCTATTACATTGAAACAAAAAGTTCTAAATGGTTGATTTGAAATCAACTGCTTTTTATCTCATTTTGTGAAGGTAACTTCGATGCTTTGAGCTTTCCTTTCATATTGCTATGAAAACAAACAGCAACATTTTTGAGCTTTCCCAGGAAAAAGAATATTGAATTTCAACCAGATCTTGTTAAAAATCTCAACTGTTATATTCACAGGCATACAAATTGCAGTTTTGTCTGTATTTTTACAAAAAAACAATTTTTATTCCATTTTTCCAGGAGTTAACAAAGATTTGTAAAATAGAGGAAGAGGCTGGGGAAGAGTCTAATTTGTTGCTTCTTAGTAGTACAGATGTAAAACGTTATCTGCTTCCCCATTTACAGCTAATAGCAAGATAACATACCTGAGAGACAAATCACAGGCTCTTCAAAGTGCTTGTTAGCTCAAACACACAGCACCCCACAGCATTCAGCACATAACAAAGGCTTTCAAAGGCATTGTTAAGTTTATTGTTAGAGGCTAAAGATGATGTGAACGGACACAGGACTATAATATAATTTCATGAAAGGCCACCGAGAGAAAAAAATTGAAACCGGCACATTTGTGGCACGACCATAGAAGCGAACGGGGGTGAAGCCCTGAGGAGGCTGATGGAGGAAGGCCCTGGACCAGCTGCTGTGAAGCTGGCGGGAGGGTGCTCAACTGCTCCAGTGACCCCCACTGAAAGGAAAGAACCGGTCTGAAATGACATTCGTTTGTCTTCAATACTTGTTCCCAGGCTTTCACCAGGGCTGTATTTTCCCTGAAGAGCATCTCTCTGTTGCTGAAGCATGTGCTGGAGACGCACGGCTGAGGTAAGTTGGTGCCTGAAACCAGGCAGAGCAGCTTCGGCAGGGCTGAAGGCTTTTGGCTTTGATAGAAGGAAAAAAATATTATTTTTTTTTTCCATTTCCTGCTGAGAGCAGTCTCAACTTGCCAGAATAGAGCACTTCTTTCCCGTGTTACCTTGCCGTAGAGCAGAATCACAGACCCCTTCTCTGCCAAAAACCCTCCTTGTTGATAATTCAGGAACATGCTCCTCTGTTTCATGCAGCACTTCCCTCTGGTCCTGCAATATTCTACACAGCATGATATGCCCCAAGAAATAGGCATGAAATACACTCACCTTGTTCCAGGGTTACTTTGCGAGCAGCCTGCAAAACTGTCTTAAACAACGCTATGCTGTAAGTCCCTTTTGCCATGAACAGCAGAGAAATGAGCCTGTTGTATGGACACAGGTGAGGGCTGTGCTGTCCCTCGTGGCTGCTCTCTTGGACCAGGTTTACTGTCATCGAAAGAATGGTTGTGTTGGAGAAAACTGTTATTGTGCTAGGCTTACCACCCTTGAGAGAGTCACTGTATAATTTATTACAGAAAGACCATTTAGTAGGGGAAGTATACAGAGGGTCAAACCTACTTTACACTCATTAAGAGTTGAAGTGGACGTTAAGTGATAAGATGAGCTTTTAATGATCCTGTTGGTTGGAAGGTAAAAAAAACCAAACCAAACCAAACCAAACCAAAACTTTTCTGGTAGCAGAAAACTGCCACCATTGGCCAAAATTTCACTTTAAAGCCAGTTTCACGAGAATTCCTCCAGTCATGGGCATGAGCAATGAACAAACTCTTCTCCTGGTCTTGGGATTGTGTGAACCACTCCTCCAAAATGTCACCTGAATTTTAAAATGAGCTCGTTCCACCGGATATTCTCACATTGCCCTTTGTTTTCTATTATACTAAGATCCTCTGGGCACTATTCGGGAGCCTGATTAAAAGCTGAAGTCCTAACTGAGCATACACAGAGCATCCTCACCCCAAGCCATTTCCTCCCAGCAGGTCCGTGCCTGCAGGCCCAGCTGCCCTAAGGGCTCACATCAGTACCCCTAGCCCTGCATCACACATATTCCCCATTTTGTAGCAACAAATAATTACTTTCACCTGCCCAAAAACTATCTGGAGGATGCAACCCACATCTCCACTATTGAAACCAGATCTTGTCCTGCTAGCACTGCACATCCCCTCTCAGCTCTAGCATTGTCCAAAATACTGATTGGCAAACTTTGTGGTCTTTGGTTACCTAAGAAGCTCTGAGACCCTGGAAGACCTGCAGCCTCACTGTTCCCTCATCTTAAGTGGCTGCAACAGCAAACCACGGGACTTCCAGGCACTGTGGCACATAATATGATCATAGAATAGAACTGTAGAATCATAGAAAAGTTTGGGTTGAAAGGGACCTTGTCCTGTCACTACAGGCCCTGCTAAAAAGTCTGTCCCCATCATTCTTACAGGCCCCTTTAAGTACTGAAAGGCTGCAATAATGTCTCCCCAGCGCCTTCTCTTCTCCAGCCTGAACAACCCCAACTCTCTCAGCCTGTCCTCACAGCAGAGCTGTTCCAGCCCTCTGATCATTTCTGTGGCCTCCTCTGGCCCCTCTCCAACAGGTCCATGTCTTTCCTGTGCTGAGGGCTCCAGAGCTGGACACAGGACTCCAGGTGGGGTCTCACCAGAGCAGAGCAGAGGGGCAGAACCACCTCCCTCAACCTGCTGGACACGCTGCTTTTAATGCAGCCCAAGATACCATTGGCCTTCTGGGCTGCAAGTGCACATTGCTGGCTCATGTCCAGTATTTCATCCACCAGTACCCCCAAGTCCTTCTCCTTAGGGCTGCTTTCAATCCCTTCATCCCTCAGCTTGTATTGATACCAGGGGTTGCCCTGACCCAGGTGCAGGACCTTGCACTTGACCTTGTTGAAACTCATGAGTTTTTGACTGGCCCACTTCTGGAGCTTGTCCAGGTCCCTCTGGATGGCATCCCATCCCTCAGGTGTGTCAACCGCACCACTCAGCTTGGTGTCATCTGCAAACTTGCTGAAGGTGCACTCGATCCCAATGTCTATGTCACTGATAAAGACATTAAACAGTACTGGTCCCCTTTCCCAGGACTGGTAGCAAGACCTGGCCAAAGAGACTTTAAATTTCCCTTGAACTGCAGCATTTCTAGCCTCATTCCGTTTAGTTTTACTCTAACATGTTTGACCACCATCCTCTCCCCCTTTATCTTACACTCATACGGATGCAGCCCTGCTGAGGATGCTGAGACTATCCTGCTAGTATCTGTGGATACTAACTTTCCCCACACAGGGCAAATAGTGAAAAACAAATATTGTATATGTACATGACTGAGAGGGAAGAAAAGCTGCAGGGAAACAGCGTGGGAGAGCTAACTCCGCTCGTGCTTTCTGGAGATGGTTCTCAGCTGCAGGGATTTTTTTGTTTACTGGGATTAGCAAATATCTCTGCAATCTTACTTTGAACCACTTGAACAGAAATAAGAGCCCTCTGCTCCGAATAATACCTCTGCCACAGCTCCATTTCATGGTTAAATACTTCCGCTGGTCTAAAATACCTTAAAAAATAGTAATGGCAACAAAACCAGCAGAAAGGTGCTGGAGGGAGTGGGCTGGCTCCCTCCCACCAAGAGCCTCACAGCCCAGGGCAGTGACAAAACCTCGTCCCATGTCCACCACTGAACCACACTCTGGAGAGGAATTAACGCTCATTTTAGACTGACAGTTTAATTCACCTAAGAGGACATAGCAGCTTCCCTTCTCTGCGGTCCTGGGCTCTTGTGGCAGAAACCAGCTAAGAATTGACCTTTTCTTCTGTCATTTCATGACGTTTGGATATTACCTCTCTGTGCACAAGGATGTGCCAAGCGCACCATTTCCAGCAATTTTTGCAGCCCCCCCATCTCTCACCGGGGGAATTGCACAGTGCCTGGGCACAGGGACCAACTCCTCCTCCTGCTGTAATACCAGTAACCAGCACATTCGCCAGTAGAGACAGTTGTGCTGGTTTATTCAGGAAACCATGTTATATTTTTTGCATTTTCCTCCTTAATTGTTCAATGTAACTAGTGAGACTCAGCTATATTAATTTTCACTGTCGAGAGCCTCACCTGCAACTAAGTGTGGTGGAATTAGAGTTTGTTTACTCTTATCTGGCCCCCAGTGATTATGCAGATGAATGGCTGCTGCTGGGTTTGATTTGCCCAAGCCCTCTTAAACTGTGAAGCACCCTGAAAATGTATGAAGTTTTGAGTGGTAAATGGCAAGAAAGCCATGGGAAAGCCTCCCTCCCCCACCTGCACTCTTTCTTTACTAGATTTTTACAAACCTCTCAAATTAAATATAGCTGTTAGATTATTATTAGATTATTTATGGATTTTAGTGCAACCCATTTCAATACTTGAAAGCCACAGGCTTAAAACACTTACTGTGACTCAATGGTAAGAGACCTCACCTAGGAGCAGTAAAACTGGGATCCTCAGGCTATAATCGCACTATATTAATATATCTTTAGTATTCAACGCTTAACTAACTAAAACTGCGCTGGGCAACCTCCATCCCCCAAATATGTCTGCCCTATCTGTGCATAGCAGTGTCTCATACAAAGAACTGGTCTGCCTTTGAGGTAAAACCATCAACTAGTGCCAAAATTTGTCATGTTAGAAGAACAGTTCTGTCTGCGAAAGCCTTCAGAGGTGCCCCATCCAAGCCAGGTCCAGCACTCAGCATCTCAGGGAAGAGACACAAAATCTCAGCGGAACAGACCGAAGCGCCGCCCCTTTTCACGCGGCTCTGCGCAGCGTCCATCGGACTGTGCGGTGGGATTAACAGCACAGGATAAGCGTCGCACAAGCAGTGGCATTGCATAGCACCTCCCGACCCCCCATCACGCTGTCACTTGCTCTGTCATGAGGAGGGCTGTCTCTTCTCTCCTGCACAGGCTGCAGACAAACACACCGGCCGCAGGCAGGTCCTGCCTGTCCGCGCTCTGCTGGAGCCGAAAAAGCCCTCTCAGGTCAGGACACCTTGTCATCTGTCTTCCTCCAGCCTTTGACACTAAACCCCATGCTCCCGGAGGTCCCCAGGCAAATGCTTAAATCAATCTAGATTTGAAGACATGCTTAAGCCAAACATGCGCTTACAGAGGTCACCCAGAAGAGGATCCCACCCGAGTCAGTAGCCAGGTGCAGTGACCTCCTGGGGGGGGTTCACTGAGCCAGGACCAGCGGTGCCACGATGCGACACATGGGGCTGCTTGCCTGTCTGCTGCACCCACGTTACATTTGCTGCTCCCTGGTGCCTCTACCTGTTTCAGTTCCACCACAAAAATAACCTGCCGCACAATTAAAATGCACGCAGAAACAAGCTCTCAGGTTGACACGTTCCCATAGGGATTGTTTTGCAAAGGGTCAGACAGCTGGTTAGGTAGAGACATACAACGGTGGTGATTAGGATAATTAATTACTAGCTGTGACCTCTCCCACTTCTGAAGCAAAACTGTCAGTGGTACTCACAATTTTTCAGTTTCTCTGTGACAATATAGATTAACTGTAGGTTTTTGTTCCTTGTTAACATATGGAGATTTTTTTTCAGATCGGATGCATTTTGCAGCTCCACATCCAAACTGGTCTGTGATGTTTTCTTTCTAACTATTGACCCACTGTCATACCAAGAATTACTTTCCTGCCTGACTGAGGGCAAGTACTTTGGAAAATATAAATGGAGTTTTGCAAGGCTGTGGTTTATTTTATATTGATCTGCAGCCTCTTCTCCTCACTGCAGCAGTTAACATGTCCTAAAAATGCCGAATTGCTCTTAATGAGAACACAGATATGCTGTTGCTGACTAATTTCACCATCCTTCAGTTTTATAGCTAGTAGATTTATGCAGCTGGCTTATTTTGTTTGTGGGGTTTTTTTTGTTGTTGGTTTGTTATTTGTTTATCCCTGGTTCTGCCGCATGGGAGAGAGAAATCTTGTCGTGCCATTTCAGTCGCAGATCTCAGGCCTGCCTTTTGCTCCAGACAAGTCCTGAGCCACTCTCAGCCAAGGCAGACAGACGTGGTGGTACAGCCCTGGCCCTCGCTGCTCTAAGTACAGCCCATACAACGAGCATCGAGGACCAGAGGAGAGCCGTGTCCAAGCCTGACGTCTTCCTCTTCACCCTGGCAGGAACTACAGACAGAAGTACGGCCAGGGCTTGGGCTAAGCCACCCGCTGGCTGTTCATAGAATCATAGAATTTTTAGGTTGGAAAAGACCTTTTAGATCATCAAGTCCCACCATAAATCTCACACTGCGAAGTCCCACTAAACCAAGTCGCTAAGCACCACATCTACATGTCTTTTAAATACGTCCAGGGATGGTGACTCAACCGCTTCCCCGGGCAGCCTGTTCCAGTGCTTGACAGCCCTCTCAGTGAATAAGTTTTTTCTAATATCCAACCTAAACCTCCCCTGACGCAGCTCGAGGCTATTTCTTCTCATATTGTTTGTTACTTGCAAAAAGAGACTGACACCCACCTTGCTATATTCTCCTTTGCTAAGATGCATCCACTTAACAGGAGAGCATTATTTTCATTTTTCAAACACAAGCATCCACGTGATCTACAGGTTGAAATGAAATGAAAAACAGGGAGAACATGTCACGCGTACATTTTTTTTTTTTTTCACAGCAGGAGGTGCATGAGTAGCAGTGCATTAGAAACAGGCCAGCAACCCAGCCACGCTGAGGCTCAGCGGCAGCTCTGTAACACCATTCCCCAGCACTCTCCCTGCCCACACCATCTATTGCTGCCACGTTTTGGCTGAGAGCAGCCGTAGGGAACAGTGCCCCCCCTGCAAACACCCAGCCAAGTACAGCTCACACCAGGTCTGCTCTCTGGTCTCCATTCCCTGCTCCCAATGGCTCAGCGGACACATGGACACGAGCTTCTGCCTCCTCTCCTTCACCCAAGAATGAGCAGGAAGACTACTGAAATTTGAGCAGTCTTCCTTGGGCGAAGGGAGCTACTCCTTCAGGATTAGAAGGGTGCCAGAAGGAGGAAAGCACAGGTGATGGGTTTTATTGGAGCAAATGTAAGGTGAAACTAGACAGAAATGACTGCCGAGCCAGAGTGCCCGATTATAGCTTTGAAGTTTGTATTTCTGTTTATTGGACAACATGCCTGCTATAGCCTTGCACAGCTCGCTTTATTCTTGGACAGATCTGGCAAGTGTTAACTGCTTATACAGCTAGATTTTCCAATGGGGAGGGGGAAGCACTATTTTGCAGGATATGGGCATGAAATCCAATTTATCGTCTTTAATCATAGAATCATAGAATGATTTGTGTTGGAAAGGACCTTGAAGATCATCTAGTCTAACCCTGTGCTGTGGGCAGGGACATCTTCAACTAGATCAGGTTGCTCAATGCCCATCCAACCTGGCCTTTTCCGCTGCCTGAAGAGATGAGACTGAATTTATCCTAGAATAAATACACACTTTCTGTGGGTGGTGCCAATGTTCTTCTGTGACTTGCCTTTATTGTGGGGGGGTGGGGAGGGACAGGTAACACATAAGTTTGTTTTCCACACTGTTTTTGGTCAGTTTATGCAAACTAATTCTCCTCCTGGCTGAAGTTTTTGTGGTTCTTCTAAGATGTTTTCCTTGCATTTGCAAATGTTTTCATGTCCCTTTTCTACTTACGTATGATGTACTTCCCAGCTGACAGAATAAAAAGTAATATTCAGTAATTTATCTGATAAATAAAATTGGCAGAGGCACCTAAGGGAGAATTTGATTAATTTAGGCAATCTTATCTTAAAAGGTGAAATCTCCCTCTCTACTGCGCTGGGGTGACAGCTCTGTGGGCACCTCCCTGTTCTCTTCTGAGCTTTCTCAGAAACATCTGGCTTAATACATGTGGGTGCCTGCACACAGGGGAGCCAGAAAGGAGGGGAAGTGAGTTGCTTACGGAGTTTTAAGTCTGTGCTAATAAATCAAAAACCGTTCTTCAAAGCATAATTCAGGCCTTGCCACCGCCGGGTGAATGACTTATGTGCTAGATGACGGCGTCCTGCTCCTTCTTGTCTTCTCTGTTCACAGCCCTGTAGCCCTGGCAATCCTTTCTGCAAAGCAAGCCATTTTCCCCCAAAGCGGCAGCCCTACCCTGCTCACCCCGCAGTGCGATGGGTCTGGTGCTTTCCGGGGACTGGTGAGATGTGCTTTTGATCTTCTTGAGCAGAGTTAGGAACCGAACCATCACAAACACTCTTCTTGCTGAGCTAATACGGGGAAAGAAGCATCATAGCCACTTTTTCCAAAGGAGCTGTAGCGATGCAACTCCTGTATTGAAAAATGCACAACCCTACATACCTGAGGAGACCCTTCAGCAGATGGGCAGAGGGCACCAGCTTGTGAATCTCGTACAGGCACAGGCTTGTGAACAAATGTGATGAGTCGCTCTGCACCGAGGGCAGCACTTCTCACCTTGTGCAACAGCGGCAGCGGCAATGCCCAAAAGCTCTTCAGCAGCTGCAGTCCAAGCATCTGTCACTGCTTCACAGAAATTGAACAGCTTTTTCTCTGGATTGCATGCTCAGAGGACAGCTTTAAACAGAAATTCCAGTCATAAGTTCTACTGCTCCCACAAATACGTAATGTTCTTGTTTTTGCAGCCATTACAGTAATAAATACAATAGATGTAAGTACCATGGGAGGCAGATGGAGAACCCCTTGGCCTGGAAGGCAGGAATTTCTTCCATACTCTCACTTCTCCTAAACATGTGTATGTACCTGAACAAGGCACAGCAAGTTCCTGCAACACAAATCCAATAGCTTCTTCTACCTTTGCTGGAACCTCAAGATGTGACGTTAAGTAAATACATTCAGGAAAGGAATTTCTTCCCCCCTCCAAGATGTCCCCTGAAGACGCTCCATTAAAAACTGCGGTGTAGGTATATTCAGAGCTAAGACCATGGCTTGTAGTGGCAGATGGATCCAGGTAGAAGAGGGGCTCACAGTAATGCAGCTCATCAACAAAATGATGGGATATTGTAAAATAGGCGAAAGAAGATACAAGATACTGCTCAGATACGTGTGTAACCATCTGATTTCTTTCTACTCTTGTGAGAGGTAAACTTTACCTTCTGCATTCGTATGAGTGAATTTTAGAGCTGCAAGACTGGCATATTGTCTCCATGGTTTTGGCACTTACCTTGTACTCCCCTTCACAGGAGTGATGGGCTATTGGATTTTGACCACGCACATGAATTACTGAAAAGTTCCATTTCAGAGCAAATCATCAAGGTTTTTTTTCTAAGCCTAAACACTTTTCTTCACATTTATCAACCTGCTTTCCTATCATACTGAAGACAAAATGATACTGTGACATATTTACTCAGCACCTCATGACATGTAGGGAAGGATGACCCAGCTCTCCACAGAAAAACACTTTCATCACTTTGCAATCATCTATATTATCATTCACAAGGTGGTTAATGGAATTTGTCTTCATGTGTCATCTAGTACTATTTTCAGAGTGCAGCAAACACACTAACATCAATGATTAACATCTCAAATGCTATCTTTTCTACAGCAGTTTTAAATAAAAGGTAAAAAACCACTCATCTAAGGACTACATACGTAGTCAATTATTTGACCTGATTGAAAGAGAATTCATCATTAAAATGAATGTGATAATTATGTTTGAGACTGACCCAACAGAGACATCAGTGAGAAGAGAGAACATGGAGAATCCAGCTGTTAACTGAGTTTTGAGCTTCATTATTTCTGTTTATCAAATCCCTCTACCTTCATGAAGACCCTGAGATTTCTGTATGTGCTGAGGTGTGACATGTTGGTATGAACATGAACAAATCTTTTACTGCTCCTAATGTCAGAACACTATGAAAAATGGTAATAGATGAACCTTAGGATTTTTAATCTCAATTTTATTGATTGTTCTGCAAATACACAAAAGGACTTTGAAGTTTAGTTTGCAAAGCTTACAGTACAACTACATTTTCTATAGCATTTCATTATTTTGCTTTTTCAGGGACAAAATTCAATGAAATGTAAAGTGAAATAAGTCCAATGTGATAATACAGTAGAATCACCATCTTCTTCAGGACAAAGATTATCAACTGTCCTTGTCTTGTGAAGTGCTGTCAAGCACTGATCTCAGTGATGTCCCAATAAACCATCAACCATGGAAGGGAAACGAGAAGATCTCATCCCTGTAACACTGATCACCACACCTATTGCTCAGAGTGTATCTTACCTATGAACCACACTTGCATCCACAGAGAGGGAAATATGTTGGAGTGCTTTAACTTCTAATCCTACTTTACAAATCAATTAAAAAAGTGGAGTCACAGCTTGCTGCAATTAGCTTGTGCGGATACACGACGTTTTCATAACAATACCAATATTCTATCACAATACATTATCCCCAAGATAAAAAAAATTCAAGTGTGACGCACAGGTATTTGCACCACTGTTGTATGCGGAGAGAGCCTGTTCTCCTTTATCCCCAGTTTTCAGCACCATAATGACTTCTGCTCTTCTGCATTAACACTGATACAAATAAGAGAAGACACAGAACTCAAATATCCAGCATGTCTGGCAGTCCTCGAGTATGCTTCCACACTCTTGATCACTTGCGATCTCCAAGCTAAAGAGAAAAAATAACCTGTTGCACAGACCTCAGCTGATAATTCCTCACATTTCCTTTTCCAGCAACAGGAAAAAAGGCAGAGAGCACAGATGACAGTTCTCAAGGCAGTAAGTGGAGGACTGGAAATGCTGAAACTCAGGAGTTCTTGGCTCCTAATTCTTCACTTCCGAAACCAAGGTGCTGAACATTATTTCAGGCGTTATCAGGTCATTACTCTTTTTACAGCCATCCATTAACGACAACAATTGGTTCTGTGCGTATGTCAGCAAAGCATAGTTCTATGGCAGAAGCAGCATACACCTGATGCTGCCCTCAGACACTTCTCCACTACTTTATATATGTCAATAAACGTTCCCTGTAATTAACTAATCAATCCTACTACTAATTTAGCATGGGTAATTGCAACAGATCAACATTTCATTCATAGATTTCTTTAAGATTTCTCCAGCTATGTAATTTTTTTTTCCTATGGATGCTGCAGTAGTAACTCCCTACCCCTGTACAATAGCTTTTAGACTCCTCCTTAAAAACAGCATCCATTCTGCGTACTCTCTAGGAGAGCTTTGAGTCACGATGAACAAGATGCCTTCAGGGATCACACCATCCCCTCAGAGAAGCTCTTCATCCATCCTCGGTCCTGAAGGCAAAGACAGGCAACTTTTGCTATGTACAAGCAGAACAAGGGTCAGAATTGCCACCAAAGTGTCTTTATGGATTGGGAAAGATGCCTGTATCCAAACCCAAAACTGTTTCATATTGAGCTAAAATAGAATAACTTTTTTATTATACAGAGCCTTTTAATCTGCAAAATCTCTGTGAGCAGAACTTCAGTCCACCTGCACAGCAATAAAAATGGACAAACTTATCTAAAAAAGTTACTTGTTTGGAATGACTGAATAACATAGGGAATATACCTAAACAGAGAAAACAGGTGAAAATTAAGCTAGGTAAAAACTAACTTGTGCTAATCCTGGATTAAGATATTTTGGAGCACTTCGACCAATGCAGTTTCACGTCTTACATGCAAACCACCTGTCAACTAAATCACTTGTATATGTTTAATCATTAAATTAGCATTAGTCTTTGTACTTGGGCTCAGCATCAGGTCTTGCCTACACATACGGGCTGTGCAGTGGTCTACCACCCATTAGCACCCATACAATTTAGTATTGCGGGAGTACTTTTGTACTAGCAGAAAGGTGCTTACAAAGGCATTTTGTGTATTCCTTCGTGGGAAGAAAGGGTAATCTATTCTGGTATTGACAAGAGATTATCAAATAATTGTTTAGAGCAAATGCAACTAAAACAAAATAATCTCTCTAATCAAAGCAGTTTTACTGCTATAAAACCCAAAATCCATGTGTGGATCAAGACAACTTTTAAAACTGTCCCATGAAAGAGAAGCATTTTTTTTTCTTTTAGAAAGGAAAAATGCAATGCAAAGACTAGTACAGGAATGAAATATTTCAGGATTTTCCTGTCTGGTTCCCCAGAAATGTGCTACATTCCTTCCACAACACATACTGACTATGGTGAATACCTCATCCATCTAGTATTGGAATGCCCTTCTATACCATATCCCCACACTGCTTATCCTGTGTATAATAGGCATATACATATTTATTCGTGCATCTACATTTTACACATTTTTCAGTCACTCAATCCACTCTAGGCCTGATGTCAAATATTACGTCAGGAATTATTTTAAGTGCTTCGCGTGTTCCTACTTATCTGAATGACAGAAACCACTACACTTGGAGAGAACACTGTATTTTAATGTGGATTTCCAGCCAATTCATGCTTTGTATAATAAAGATATATGTGATGATTTGACATGTGAGATCTAATGCTGCATACTACCTATTTGCAAAAATAACAGTCAATTTGTAATTAATATCAGGGAAAAGAAGATCTTTATCAAATAGAACCAGTATAAGAGAATTACTTTTCATTTTGATTCTTTCGTGGTGTTCATTCTGGTTATCATGAGTTTGGGTTCCAAACTCATTACTTTTTACCAATGCCTTGATCAGCAAGTGGTGCAAACTTACAGCTTTTACCCTAAATAACTTCCCTTCAGAAGAATCTTCCAAGTGCCTACAACATTCTATTCCCCTGTTCCTCTCTGTAATGCTGGAAGGACAGACCTTACTTCAGAAACAATCTTTATTTGCCTTTGAATGGGGGCTGGAGAGCAGGATTATATCTGGAGAGTAAGAGTGGTTCACATGGGCAGCTGTGCAGCTACCAGTTGTCTACTTGCGGACAGAGACTTCTTAATATTCCTCCTTCATTCTAGCCGCATCCTAGTTTGTATGATTCAAATATAAGGGGTCAGAGTTGGACTTTGGGAGATGTAGGCTTCTCACTGCCAACAGACTTATGTAGTGGAAACAGATACATTCAGAGCTAAGGACTCAGTTATTTCCACTGGTATGAAAAGTTTTGTCACAGAGTCATTAAAAGGTTCAGGAACAGGGAAGTCTATATGCCTAATGTCTCTCTGAAGCTGCGCACATTTGCTATATAACACTCATCAAACAAAGCCCACACCTTTACAGGAGAATGGACATGGTAAGTGCTGTTGTTCCAGCGCAATGGAGTGATTTGTAAGGTTAACGACATCAGGAAAAGCAGAGGCCATCACACATTTTGCATGGTCATCATCTGAATCTGTGTAAAATATGTAGTATTTGGCAGAGAGACTACAAGGCATTTTTATGACAATGTTCATTAACATTTTAGTATAATGTTATGCAAAACTTACAGAATAAATTCAACTTTCAATTAAAATTGGTAATGTTATGAAAATAAAATACAGTTTAGGCTGATAGTCACAGCCTGAGTTTAACTACCTGGAAACTACTCACAAAGCCCTTAAAATAAAAAATAAAAAATAAGAGAGAGTGAGAGAAGTAAAGTTGCAAAACAGTCATCGATTTCTCTTCACTGAGCTCTCACTTGGAAAGGAGCCTTCTGGCAAGTTAAGCTCAGTCTGTATTCCACGTTTAAATCTGCCTCATTGGTATCAGTTTTGGCGAAACCTAGCAAAAAGGAAGGAAAAAACACAACTGTTGGCATAGAGATATAGCAGTACAACCCACCATTCACTTCCATCTCTATCAACTATGTGCCACTGAAGACTAGAGACACTGTATTTATTTAAACTGATATATTTGTAGTATTTCAGAGATAAACACTCCCACAAACAAATTTTCTGATGCAGGAACACAAGATATGTGCGGTGCTAGTATCCAGCCTCTAAACTTCATTTATTTTGAGTTGGGTTGTTGGTTTAAGAATGCAAGTAGATTGAACTTGGACAGCTGAACCTGTGCTTGCCCCTGACAACTGCATGGTTTTCTCAGATGGCTTCTGATGCCAGAAGGGAAAGCTGAACTCAGGTGAAGCAGCTCCTCAATTATACAGTGTACAGGATAGTACATAAACAAATCTCAAAAATAGGCCATCTTTAGTTAATGCACTGGCCCAGAAATGGTCATATCTGGGGTACAGTGGGGCTGCACCTGCCATGAACAGAAATAGGAGAGAGAGCTGCAGGCGGGCAGCAGCTTAAGCCATCACCTTCTAATCCACCTGCATTGACACGTCAATACATGGAATGATGTAGAGGCAACAAAACAGATTATATTCAATACATGATCAAATCACAACTGCAGTATTAAAACAAGCATGCCAAGGAATCTTAAACTGATGATTTCCCTTCTTTGCTCAATAGCCAAGTTAATTCCGCTTTTCTTCCCCACCCACCAGGAGACAGGACGCTCTCTGTGAATGCTGGGTCTGTGCAGAAGTAGTCAACTGAGTATTGGAACATGCGTATTAGCAGGGGATATACAATTAAATGCATAAGTATATTACACACATACTGTACCTATGGAATACGTACACATTTATTTTGACAATTTGTTTGATGACGATGTAATTCAATAATTCTAATTTAACTTTTTCTTTTTTAATTTGCCATCTTCCATCCACATTATTTTCATTTGTTTGATGATTATATAGTTCAATACTTCTAATTTTAACTTTTTTTTTAACTTGCCTTTTTCCATTCACATTCATTTTTGTGTGAGGGCACTTATGTATTCTATTGTTTTAATTCCATATCCTTGTAAAAATCAATTAGTGATGTTTTAAAGTATCCATCAGACCAAAAATAAATGAAAGTAAGCCTGAACAGGAAAGTAGATGAGAAAATAAGGCGTAAATTGGAACAATACGGAGAAGACTTCGAAGAGTAGCAATGGTAATCATTTGGTTGAACCCTGACTGCAGCAAATATCCTGAGGAAAAGTTCTCCACAGAAGATCCAAGCCTCTTTCAATATCTTCTGTTCCCAGTCCTACTTAAATAGTCGTCCCAGGATGAAGACCAAAAATAACTCATGTGATCTTACTTGTTCAGGAAAAAAAAACAGTTCTACAAATAATCTGGCTCCTTATTGATTAATGTGTCCCACCACATACTGCATTTCTTCTCCCTCCTTATCCCTTCTTTTTCATTTAACAGTACTGAACAAGCTAACTCATGAAAGAACGATATACAAGGGCTTTTCCAAGCATTAAAGCCTCTTTCTTTTAGAGATATAGGACTGTATTCTCTGTACCAGTTAGATTTCTACATTATCCTTCCTCCAGCCACTATATATCATCATTTATAAACTTATGAGAATAGCCACCGAGGAAAGCTTAGTTCATGAAGAATGTGTTTACTTTATCGAATGCTAATGAAATGTTTTCAGTGGATGGAAACTGTTCATTGATTTTTCAAAGTTGTGTGTGAACTATGATAATAAATAGATGTAATAGGTACTTGTGTGGAGGAGCTACAGGAAAAACTCCCTGAGTGCACCAGCATTCCTGGACTAGTTCCAGAAATGCTTCAACATTTCTGACTCCGAGTGCCTATGTGCCTCATTCAATTTGGGCCTATTTCTGCTTCACCCAGGGGTGGTTCCATTGAAGTACGGGCAAAAACTGGAGGACGAAGATAGCAGCACTAAAATCCATATTCTGCAAATAATGACAGAAGGCAATTACTGGAGGAAATTATTGTTTTTCTGCTGCCATAGATTTTGGTGCCATTAAAACCTCAAGTGTTTTACATTTGAATGAGCATATTACGTTAAATGTAATGTCTGCACATTTGATGCTAACAGCTGTCATTTGTGTGCACCACTATCCATTTGAGAAAGGGTCTGATTCTCGTGAGTGCTGAAGTGCCACAACACCTGCTGAAGATAACAGAGGTGGCGAGAGCCCAGCAACACTCAGAACTGGAGCCAAATACAACTGTTTGCTCTAAATAAAATGTGATTAAATAAGCAGAAAAATGTTAATGTAACAAAAGCAACAGTTTGGGCTTGGAAAACAAGGAGTAATCAAGTTTGAAATGCAGAAAGCCCCCTGAGTCCACTGCATTAAACCCTAGCAGAGCCAGCAAATTCAGTATCACCCTGTGCTAACAGCACAGCATTTGATAAGGGTCGAATGTGCTTAATGAAGATTATTTTGCAGTACACAGCCACAGACTCACTACTTTCTTACAGCACCTTCCGAGCAACACATTCTTAGTATTATTTCAATCACAGGGAGAACAGCGTCTCTTGAAAGCTTCAAAATACTTTGCTAGTGTTGAACAAGCTAGTGTTGAACAACTGCTCCCGGGAGCAGTTTGCCTGGGTAGCCTTGCACATGGCCTCCAAACTCGTAGGACACACAGCCTGCAGGACTCCCTGCAATTCAAGCTTGTTCGCTCTCTGATTTCCAACTCCAAAATACCCTTTCCACCTACACAAACAGCCCTATGCTTATTTCATTATGTTTTTTATGGCAGGCAGTTCTTTCAAGGCCCGATTCTGAAGGATGCTGAGTCCTAGTAACCTCCAATGACCTTATCAGGTGTGCAAAAGCAAGTTGCTGTTCAAAAATATAAAAACAGAAAACAGCCTCTCAAAAAAAAAAAATGAACAGTGTGACCATATTTGTTAAAATTATAAAAGTTGCTTATTCATTATTAACTCCTAATTATTTGAAATTGTGGATAAAAGCAAGTCACAATTCCAAGATGAGCTTTTGTATGAAACTCTGTTCCTAATGTGAATTTTGTAGTGGGTGTGATTGATCAGGAAAAAACACAACATCCATTTAAAAACAGCCTGGCTCCCTAGAGGAAGAAGTACTTCCAGAAAATAAAGCTATATACTCCGTTATTCTGTACTTGCTGTCTTCAACATGGACAGTCAATTTATTTTTAAATATACATTAGTCAGTTGCTATTTAACTACCTAATGTTTCTATGGCAGATGCTTTTCCTAAACTCCATGTTATCTTTTAAGATCATTTTGTAAAGCTGAGCTTTTAGATCCAAAAAAAACCCAACCCAACCAACAAAACAAAGAGGAGGGAGGGAGAATTTTCACCCAGACAGACTTATCCTGATTATTTTTATAATGAAATTTATATCCAAAAGTATGGTTCTCAGTCTGTTCTCTCATGGCCTCATCAACAGTATAAGGCAGTACAAGCTCAAACAGATTACCTGACAAGGTGATCTATATGCTAGGCAGCAGCAGATCTGATTTAAGCATGCAAGATAAGCCAATATTTTATCTTCAGAGCACAGTAAAATTGAGGGTGAACTGTTTACTTTTTTATATAATGTTAGTCTATAATGAAGATTGTTTACTCTAAATTACATTTTCTTGGACATGTTGTTGTTGCAGATGTTGTTTAGGAGATGTTTTTCCAAATAAGTAAGCAGGCAGTAAAAATGGTACTGTATAGTCAAACGTGCCTCAAAGAAAGCCACAGAGGGTATAAAATTCTCCTTTCCAAAAAGAGTAGCCTGCAGGGGGATAGTTATATTATAAAGGTACAGCCATCCCTTAGGATTGCACTTGTAATGAACGTAGAGAGACATTTGTTTTACTTCAGGTTGTTCACCACATCCACATTAAAAAAAAAAACACTAGAAAAGGGTCAACTCCTCATTTTCAACCCATTAATTCTGTTTCAAACTAGCAAAACATGCGATCCAAAAAACCTGCTTTTACTGTAGCAATACAAGATCACTAAAGTTTCTGTCGCCGATATAAACAAGAACAAGATGTCTCATTAGGTGAACATAAATAATCACAAGCACAACTATTACTCTTGCAAGGAAGCCTGAGGCAGAATCTTGAAATGTAGAAAAAAGGACCAAGGATGCTGCTTTCTGCCTGTTACTATGCTCAAATCTCTGTTTTCTGAGCTCCAAGACTAAATGAAGGGGCTGTAGGTCTTTGCTGTTTATGAAAATCAGGCCAACAAGGGTTGAATACTACACAACGGTGACCCCGCTTTGCTGTCACAGATGTTAGGGAAGTTTTGGTAAGGATTTCAATGAGAGCAGGACTGGGCCACTGTGGCCTGGAAACTTTCTTTAGAAGGGGAAAAAACCAAAGAGCTAGTGCTCTTCCACGCCACAGCTTTAATAAATAAATCATTGTAGTTCATGCTTTCCATCTGCAGCACTAAAGAGATTTCAGGCACCTTTGGAAATACTGATCAGTACGTAATGCTGACCCACACGCACACCTCGGCCAGAGGTCAGCGCAGTACAGGCTTTGCAAGCTTCTACGCAAGGTGTGCGCTTTCACGGTAAGTATATGAAAGTGCATAAATCAAGCAGCACCTACATTTTTCATGCCCACAGCTCGTGTTTTCATGCCTGACCACAGCAGCCATACAAAGCAGGCTGCCCTGGAGTTTGCCTTCAGGAGAACGAGGAGATGGTGGCTGTGAAGAGTCCCTTCCTGATGCCAGGGACACAGACCTCTCATCAATTGCTAACTTCAGGCTTTCCTGAAGATTCAAAATTTATATCAGTCATAGCATTTACAGGAAAGCACTAAGGAACAGTGGGTGGTGCTAATATTTTCTTTGGCCCTAATAGTTTGGCCCTATCACAGGCACCATGATGCTGCAAAATTCAATCTCATAGCTCACCATTTTAAGTTTATCACCTTTTTCTCTCAATTCTTTCTTGCATCTGCTTTTGTTGCCTTGAACATAGGCTGCTGGACTTTACTTTGGGTAACACACACTCAATTAAACACATATATATCTGTCACATGAACCAAAAAGAAAACAACTCCTTCCAAACAAGCAGGATTGGAACATGGAGTCAATGGTGTCTTCTAACAATGAAGTCCTTTCCTGCAGGTTCATCTGTTTAAATGCTCACTAAACACGGCTTCTTCAAATTCATCAAGAAGTTAATCCCCAAATTAGATATAATAGAACAATTTTTTTGTGACTGACTACAATAGATACAAACCTACAAGGTCATTTTTATGTTTTAGTTTTGGATGCTAGCTGTTTGACAGGCTGATCAGCCAAAGAAAAAGAAGTCCTGACATTACTGAAGTTTTAAAAAATTGATCATATTTTCCTAAATCACAGTAAGAAGCTGAATGAATAATTTCTTTTGCACACAGAATTGCTGAATATGGAAGATTGTATCCACTGTAAATTAAAAAATAATAATGACTTCCATAAAATGTTACATGGAAAATTAATAATGGAGCAAAGTAATTTTGTAGTGGTTTCCTGCACTCTGCAGTTGCAGGTCACTCATCTTTAACCAAACAATTTTTCTCAGATAAACAAAGGTATTTTCAGAACTGAACAGCTCTTTATTTAAAATATTTAAAACTCTGTAAGAAAAACATACAGAAATGCTCCCTTATGGACACAGGAAACGAATTAAGTTCCACAGGCTCACTGCTAAAGCAAGTTTTACTTACTGCCAGCGGTATGCTAGAAGCCCTCATAACAAACTCTTCCACAGACTATCTGCTCTGCAGTCTTTCAGTTACGTGACCTAGCCATACCACAAAACTCTATGAAGAGGAAAAATATTACACTTCATTAACAAATATTCCTCAACTACTTTCACAGCAAAAATTGTATACTGTCATACTCGCTGTCCTTGCCACAGGAGGGCTGACCCACCCTGAAAGACTTCACAATACGGAACAAAAAAGTTCGTTAATATGCATGTAGGAGAAGACCGCCAAGAAACTATATTTGTTATCAACCACACATATGCAATCAGTTACACTCTAGTGTGCTACAGTTTTCCATTAATAAGCCAGTTTTGTGTTAGCATTGAGTGAGATTTAAGAATGAATGTGAAGGTCAAAAGGCAGTGGCTTTCTGGATTAACAGAGAGTACAAGATTCATTTGTACAAGGCAATGGAAGAGAAAAAGCAAATATATCAACAGCAGAGCATTTAATTGATTGTCACTAGTAATACATGACTGGACATGTGTAGTCATCCCTGTTGAAAAGATTTACAACCCCACCTAAAGAGAGCATGAAAACTTAGCAACAGAGAGTTAGGTAAACTAATTTATATAGTGGAAAAATAAATATTCATCCATCTCTCAGATATGAATCAGCTCCCCTCTTCAAAGTATCATAAAAGTTCCCTTTCCACATCATCCCTTTAGTCATTTCTCTATCTCTTCTGGTTTTTCTAGCTTTTAATGCTTCCAATATAATCATACTAGATTAGCCCTAAATTGTCTTCTTATTTTCATTGCAAATCCCACAGGTAATCCACTCAGCCCTCACCTATAAGGAGGAAACTTACTGCATCTCTAAGTCTTCACATGATGAATATTTGTGGGGAATATTTGTTCTGACAACAGACGAACTATATTCGGTTGTAACATTACTTACTGTGAAGTCACAGCCAGTGCATTTCTTTATATCATCCACCGTCAGTCCTTCCCAGATTTCCACAAGGGTCAACCCCTTCTTCTTGTCCACATCAAACACAGCCTGTCAGGTCCAAATTGCAGACAATTAATTTTTTATTATCAAACCAGAAAATTAGGATGTAAGCAGTAATATTGTACAAAATGGTGTACTGAAGTAGGTAGTGTTCCTTCAGTAAGAAAAGATACCACTATCAATTGGTTTCACTTCCCACTTTTTGACTGAACAAAACATATTCCTGCTACATTTATTTGTACCTGAAAGAATCTAAAATATGAGATGTGTTAGTTTTGTGGGGAAAATGTGTAACCGTTCTTCATTGCATGAAACAAGGACCATGCCTCCTGCTCCAATCTAGTGAAAACTGGGAGGTCCAAAGGAAAGCACCTAGACGTTCTTTGCTGCAAGACAATGCTCAGCAAGAGATCCCGAAGGAAAAAAAGAGAAGACAATATCTTCTCCATTCTTCTATTTTGTTTTTAGGCCAGTAGAGAGGTACAAAGTGGTTGATCACCTTCATCAGATTGGAGGCTTCTCCAACAGCTACTGCACAGTCAGTACAAATTTTAGTATTTTCAGAAGCTAGCAATGAAAGACAAGATTTCTTGTTGTATTTTTAATAGAAAGCCTGGGAGAAAATGGCTTAAGGAGCAAAGGTTGTTCTTCCTGATGTCTTCATAAAATATGCTTTGTACTTCCAAGGCTCAAAAGCACATCAAATAAAAACACCTGTAAAACAATGTGCGCTGGAACAGTGCTGGCCAGAGGGACATACCCAGGTTGCAAGCTAGTTGCCAGGGAAACCATAAGGTCTATAGTAATTTTTCTTAAAAGAAGTCAATAGCAGAAGAACCGGTGACGCCTGAACTTGAAATGGAAGTGAAGTCTTAAACTCATCACAGAAGTGTACTAAAGTTCAGCAGTCCTCTGGGCACATGACACTGATTCATGGCACTGAAAAATGATGGCTCTTCTAAGTCTTAAAAGAGAAGCTGGGCATAAGAAACATACATATTAGGAAGCTAGTGTGTAAACAGAATTTGCAACACTAATACTGTTGTACATTTGTGACATGTCCTAAAAGAACAACCAGATCTGACAAGTGGTGACTCTTCAAAAAATTTCTGCATGTTGTTTATTTTCTATTATACCACAGGGAAAGAAGCCTAACAGCCATTTTTAAAGAAGCTGTGGCTATGCCACTTATATATTGAAAAATACACAATCCTATAATACATACATGGCACCAACCTAATAGCAGTCCCTGTTCAGTCTCATTCGTTTGTACCTTACATTTGTATGTGGAGAGCTAGTAGCATATTTTCATTTATTTTCCCTTACATTGTGGAGGAAAAAAACCCCCACAATTTTAAATTACAGTAGCAACATACCATCAGGAGAAAACAGATTCTACATCAGCACCTTCGATGCATTCTACTTAGTATGATAGATAGCTCACAGAGGACTACTGTAAGCCCTTAAAAATGTAAACACTGATAATAAAAGGAGCATGATTATAGCAAAAAACTTGAGTCACTTAACCCTTGCTGAAAAGATTCACTAATGTAGTTTGAGCAGCAGCAACATCAGATGCTCACATGTCCTTGCACTGGACAGTACATTGCTTCACAAGTGGAATCACGTAAGGAAAAAAGAATTAAAGCCCTACTACAGATATGGGTTATGTTTCTCTGAATGAGTCTAGCATGCCCCTAGGAAGACACTGATTCTCTGTTACACAGTTGTTGTTCTACTGGAAAAAAATGAGCTGTGAATAAAGCTGGTTTTGAAGATCTGCATCTCACATAGCAAATTTTCAGGAATGCTTTGGGAAAAACAAAGAGACACATACATTGCATACTTTTCATGTGTGGCATCTTTGTTCTGAAGGTGTCTAAGAGTATGGTCCAGTATACTAGAGGTCAATGGTGAAAACTTTAAAAAGAAAAATAGGAACCCCAAGACCTCTGGAACTGACCACCAAGGGAATCTTTGTCCTTTATTGGCAAGAGATACCAAATACATTCTTCATTTTTACTAAGCTTTACTACTTTTGCTGAGTGTCCCTTCTTAGGGACAGAGAAGGAAAGCATTGACAAAAAAATCAAGAACAGTACTTTACCTTTTCTGTAATGATGCGGTTTACACATTGTTTCCCAGTAAGTGGCAAGCTGCACTTTTCCAAGATTTTATGGACATTGCCCTGTGTTTAACAATATACAGACAAACATTAACTTTCAAAAACAACACAACTTACTCAGAATTTAAATATATACATGAAAAAAGAAAAATCACAGCTGTAGCCATTCAGTGCTATTGAAATGTTCACTGTACTCAGAACACTCGTTGAATTTACTTCTATGGCAGATTACATCTCTGGCAATTTGGGACAGTTATTACTTAAATCCCACATATAGGGAGATGACTAATAAGAATCTCGCTGCACCACTGAGTGGGCTCCCGAGTTTAGAAGTTCTGCATACTTCTGGTTAATAAGTTGTTTTTCTTGCTGCAATGTGAGGATAACAGATACATGGGACCTCACTGATGACACATAAAGGACAAAAATTAGGGAAAGACACTGCGGGCATGACATTTCTCTGTTTTAAATTTTATCACAAACACTTTGTGCAAGATCAACCATATTCACAGGCATTTCAGATCCCCAGGGCTAAAGTGCATAGTCATGCTCTGAAAATGGTAAATTCAGTTTCTTTACCCACAACTGAATTCCCATCCCCTCCATCTCTCCAGGAAAGCCCAAAAGCAGACTAAGATAAGTGCAATATGCTCATTTTCAACTGCTACATAGAACTTCCATTATTTCTGTTTTAGACAGAACAAATTAGCAAGCAAATAAAGTAGAAAATAATTTTTATATATAAGATAGGATTTACTTTAAGTCACTTCCTTTTCTGGGGCCTCAAAAGTCAGCTACTATAAATCCTGGCAAAAATATTACCTAATAAGAAGACAGAGCTTCTGACATGAGGCTGGGCAGGTAAGGTTTGGGTGGTGAGTTTTCTGGGTATTTTCCTCCTCCCTTTTTTCTTTTTTTTTTTCTTTTTTTTTTGCGTTTGTTCCTTTTTTTTTTTTAAAAAGGAGTTCACAAATGTCTTTAGATACTGCTAAATGAAACATAGGCTGCAAGAGCACTGAATGAATATAAAAGAGATGGATCACTACATTTTTAGTCAGTATTTGTAGGTGTCTTACAGAGGTAGTATTAAGTGTACATTTCTCCCATTATCACATGCTTTTATTTTTTCCTCTAATTATAAATTTTCAGTTATGCATTTCAAAACTCTCAGAGTATTACATCTCTCATTTAACCATCTGAACACAATGTTTTTTAAACTTACAAACATCAGTTTGCCTGACTGCTTACTATAAACTCAGGAACCATCTCTTAGCCATTTTGACTCCTGAATGACAGCAAAATGAGCAATCCACGTGCTTTTAAATTAATCTTCTTCTACGAAGAACTATTTTTTCATTCTAATTCTAATTACACTGGCAAAATCCGCATCTGGTACCAAGGCAACTATTCTGATTAAATTAACTTACTCTTAATGAAAATAATTACTTGAACAGTGTTACTTTCAATTGGTCTACTTATCTCATCCATCTCAAGGACCTTCCTGTGCACTTTGCCTAAAAGCCAAGATTAACCTGTGCTGTTTGTAATATCTTCAGTAACATATCAGGTTTATTTCTCAGCCATATGAAATGAAATATCTCTTCCTGGTACTCTACTGAGACTGAAATGAATGGCCTTGCAGAGGTGACAGCTTGACCCTGAGAAGTGATACATTCCAGCTTCTTAACACTTGAGCTGAAGATTATTGTATTACCAGTTAGCATTAAAGATGACTTTTGGAAGACATCCATCACAGCACTACCACAATGGGAATCCCAATGGAACTGCATGAATTTTTACCATCTGAGTTTATATGGGATTTGTTCAGATAAGGGAAAAGACTGTTGTGTAGAAACATAAAACCTTAAGGTATTTCAGATTGCTTTAAGTTAAAAAATCTGCTGTTGAAGAACAAAAGTGTCTATAATCTTGCACAACACATTCAAACCAAAACTATTGGTGGCGATACAAGTTTTCAATTCAGTGCTGTGGGTTCAGTCACATCCAAATTAAGTGCTTAAAATTAGTTTCCATTCTATTTTTCTGAATGGTGCAGACAACTCATTGCATAACATGGACCCATTACCAGCCATTAACTTACTATGTTTTGCAAAACATCTCAATGATGCCATGGGGGTAAGAACTTGACTTTTTTTCTCTTAGGCAGTATTTAGCAGATTAGGCACAGATGCACAGTGACTGTACAGAGATTAAATAACAACCTAACATGGTTATAAACAAAAAAAAAGTAATTTAGCAAAAAACACATTAAGAAATACCAAAATGAATCAGACTTAGGGTCCATTAACCAAGTGTCTCACAGTGGCTTAAGCATACGGAGCAAAAATTGAGCCACCCTTCCAGAGACATGCCCTCCTGGTTCCTGACATGCTGTGATGTACAGACTTCCTGAACTGAAGACTGCTTCTGGACAATGCTATTTAATTATAGAATCATAGAAACATTCTGGGCGGAATAGACCTTTAAGATCAAGTCCAACCGTTAACCTAGCACTTGAATGCATTTGCCTCCCTGAATTGGCAGAATTCACATTAACCCCTAAATCTGTTCACAAACCTACAAAGCTAAAAGTATACCTGGTATCTCTTAGATTCTACATACTTTCCAGCAGATATCTTGCTTCTGCCTACATAATTCAACAAAATCGTTGAGGGAAACAGTGACTCCTTCCATTTCTTCTAGATGAGACTCATAGAAAATACCTGCTATTAGACTCCAAGCTCTCACACTACTTCAAAATGCAGGTCTTCTCATGGCCTCTGCCTCGTTCAGTACCATGTATTCCTCATAGCACTATGAGCATGCCTACTAAGTGTCAGAAATTAGCTGCTCAGGAAGTGAAGAGCAGGCTCCTATGCCATTTTTAGCTCCCACTTGTTCCATATCTTCCAGAACTTGTTTCTGGTGCTCTTTCGTTCGTTTCAGCACATACCACATATTGCCTGCCAGGGCAGAAGCACAGTCCTCTACATATGCATGTGGCACTCCCAGCCAGCTCTGAGCACAATGTACACATTCGTTATTCTCCACACGTCTCCTTGTCGTATTTGTTTTCACACAGGAGAAGGAGTGGCATTAATGAACTTAACCTCACAAAACAGTGTAGTCCATCTCATATCGCCTTAATTCTCTGAGCTCCTGCATCATCCTGCCAATCATCTTCAACTTCATTAGCTGCCTATGAAAAATGTTTCTTCCTGTTTTAGAAATGCTAGTTGCTAATTTCATTTGGCTACCACTACATATTTTATAAGGCAGTGACTAGCCATTCTGCATCCATTTTCTACATGCCCTTATTGCTTTATGTATTTCTATGTTACCTTTCCTCAATAGTGCTTCTTAACCTGAAGAGTCCTCTGCAAAACTCATTTCATGTTCTGTCAGCTTTCAGCTGTACCTTTTGTTTTTCATTACATGTAAAAATTCATGTAATTGCAAAATGGAAATAATTTGGGGCAGAGAGCATGTAGTTTTATTTATAATATACTGCATATCGGAGTTTAAAAGGAGTAAATTTTGAGTATTTATTTGACTGTTGAGAGAGAGACTAGTTTCATCTGAATAATTAAGTGTAAATTGTATCTTGCCTGCACTGCAAGGAGTCAGAGTATCACAATGCATAAAAATTGCAGCATGTACTGAAAGGAGAATGCACTTTTAAACTCTAAGAAAACTTATTTCAATGTTTACCAAGCCATTACTGTTACACAAAAGACTTGAAAAGAATTAAAAGATCCTTCTCAAGATCAGAAATCAGATAAAACTGACTGCATTAACTACCTATTGCAGCAACTCTTGAATGCGTCCACTGAAAGTATTGTGCTTTCCACTGTATTTCCATCCATCAAATCTGCTGCTGTACAGGAGACTTTAGCGTCTAATGATAGATTTCTTGTTTATTTGGAAAATAAGATAACAGAAATGTCCCTACACTAAAAGGCCAGCAGATACAACAGATTGTCACAGTACATGCAGACATTTATTTAACTCAGTAGCACACTGGGCTCTGAGCAGGACAAAAGATTGCTCCGCTGATACATAGATACAGATGAAATAAGTTTGTGAGAAAATCTTTGCTGTAAAGTATTAAAAAGCCATTAATATAAAATGGGCTCTGTAAGAAGCATTCACCCCTACAAAAGGCTTCTGACTATCAGAATGAGTCTCACAGATGCTCTATTTATTTTTTAAAACAAACAAATAAAGAAAAACACCATAGAGAAGCACCTGAAAAATATAACACCAGCTTTGGATTTCCAAACATAAGAATTGCATATTTAATCTTCTTCACTTTTGAACAAACAAGAAGCAGCACTATGAAGACCCCAAAAAAAGAGGCTAGGTAAGAGGAAAGTGCATCAAGAACAGCCTCCATTTGAAAATAAGAATAAAATGAAAAATCATGCACAGTTTAGTTTTGCAGTGCCTTCTCAGAAAAGCAGGAGAAGTAATTTACGAAAGCCTATAACTGTCTCTCTAGAAGTGCACACCAGGCATCCCATGTACATCAGAGCCCAAGCTATGTATATATACGCCAAAATAAATGTCTATGCCCAGACTGTCTGTAACAGCGAACCTATCGCCAGTAAATAGAAATTTAGCATTAATATTTATTCAGATCACGTTAATACCTGAAGTATGTGTCTCAGCAAATGGATGATTACATACTCAGTTTTTGGGAGGCTGTGATAGGGATGTGAGTATATAAATGAATTTGCCTTGCACTTTCATTTACTTATTTACACATATGCACACTAAAACTACTGGATGAGACTCAGCCCTGCTGCTGAAAATGTGCCTCTTGAGATCACAACTTAGGATAAATTGTGAAACTAATATAGCTTTCAACAATTTTTTTAAAGTGAAAATTCATTCTTCAAATCACATTTTAAAGCCACACAAATGTTAATATATTTAACTTTCATATTTTCATATTTACTATAGCTTGCCATGCAAATTCCTTACGCTTGTCTTTATGCATTCTGACTGAGATATGATCTTGAAAAATACACAATTAATTCTTATTGTAGACATACAATGAATTTGGAATAACAGAAACACAGATATTAAACAAAAGGTTCATTTTTAAACATCCTGTATAGTGCCCTGAAGAGATTTTTGTCCTCCAGTCCATTTTTCTCATGGTTTGGACAGTGCAGTTTCAGAAGTTTAAAATTACAAGTTTCCTATGACCTTCTGTAGGAGAATGTTTATGTCTATAAAATTCCCCCCACAAAGAAGTCTCTCGATTAACCTCTATCAAATAATGATGCAAGGTAGCCTGCATCTCATAATACCAGAAAGATCTATTCTATTAAGCTGCCAGTACCAATTTGACTGACAACTTCAAAGGTAAATATCTTTCCATCATAACAAGTATTTAACCACGGGGAACCTCATTTTTCATATTATTCTGAGGTGAAAAGTAAAACCTCTGATGTAGCATCTACTATACCTCAGGCAATTGCCACTTTCATTAAATTCGCATGAAGTAAACAAAACATGTTTGCAGCTTTTAAACATCAAGTTAATATTTCATTTTTTCCATGGTACATGATTCACTTACAAGAGGAAAGGAACGATACTACCCTTGCCCCCTGTTGCATCTCCATAATAACTAAAAGCAAACCTGTCAAATCCTCACAAAGTAGTAGAATGAATGTAAAATGTGTTGTTTATTTTTTCTTCTTTTTTTTTTTTTAATTTTTTTGGTATGGCACAGAATACTTTTTAGAAAGAAGAAACAAGGCCTTACCTTGGCTGAGTGCTCCATGGTGACAACCACTTTGGTCTGCTCACTGGATACCAGGTCCATGGCACCCCCCATTCCTTTCACCATCTTACCCTATAATTAATTTTAATTAGAAAAGTAATATTTTTACTGTTAAATATATATATATGTATCTGCAATGACAAGACAAGATATTGACTATTTTGTCATCCTTTGCTGCATAGAGAGCCCACCTATTTCATCACCACTGTATTCAAACACTAACAGAGCTTCACCAGAGCAAAACCAGCTGTTTTATTCTAGGCTCTATGTGATGCCAATAGAAGAAGAATGATGAGTAGAACAAGGATCCACTGCCATGGCTGGTGGCCTGGGGTGTAACTTAAATCTGAGTGGTACCATGTTGGAAGCCTCAACATTGAGGAGCTATAAATTTAATTCCAGTGGTTCTGATATTAGAAAACCAAAGCGTTAATTCTCCTGTTGACAGAAATGTCATTAGTTCCTCAAAAGAAACCTTTGCTTACGAAATTTAGCAACAAGAACATCTGAGCATCCTCCACCTGCCAGTTTTGAAAGCTATGGCTTGTATCACTATAGGAGCATAAACTGATCTTTTTGTTCTATTCCAGATGTCTGTGGATGTCACTTCAGAACATGAGCAAGTAAATGAATGTGGATTAGTATTCCCTCAAACCAAGCAATGCTTTCTGCCTCTGTGGCTCGTTCTTTTAGAGTGTCAGAATTTCACCTGTAACCACAGCAGCCGTATTATGACTTGGTGTCCTCTACTTTTACTTCCATAATGCTGCAGTATTCAACCCCTGCCTGCTTCCCTCACCTTAAACTTAACACATCTGATCTCAGAAGGTCAGAGGTCCAAACTTGGCAAACTTCTGCTAGAAAATGACCATAAGTACAAAGTCCTATCGGTATGAGCAGAGCAGTCATTTTTGGACAACAAGCACTAGACCCCAAAAACCAAACACACTAACGACCTCATATGCCACTCCAGAGTCGCTGAGGAGGACAGAAAGGGGAGTGGAACATCAAGGCACCTGCATGATACAGGTTAGTAGGAAACACAAGCCAAGGAATTTTACAGATTAAAATAAATTAATTTCTGTCTCAAGTGTTTTGTATTTGTTCTTTTTTGACTGGTTATTATCTCTAATTAAAATAAATTATGGACTGTAATACAATGTACACTGTTTTATATATGAAACCTAAAAGGCTATGGTTAAACAACTGGAAAATTTCCTTGTCTAAATCCTTTCTCTCATGCTTTCTTTTATCAGCTACATAGTTCAGTACCTTACTAGTATCAGTACCTACGGTCTGTGATATAAAGCATATGGAAGAGAATTGTGTCATTAAGGTGCCAGATCAGCAACTTACTGGTACCTTGATCAATATGGTCTCTTGATCATAATGAAGGGAATATACTCACATACCCCCCCAAAAGTAATCGTATTTCCTTACTGTTAGTACAGTGGAGAATAAATCACATCTTCCTATATCTATAAAGAACTCCTTTGGAATTTCTCATGTCAGATTAATATTTAATATTAACCACATTAATTAACATTACTACTAAATATTTCTTTTTAAATACGAAGCTAAAATGATGAGAGGATTTACCTCTGTACAGAACTTCCTGGTACTGCTCAGAGCACTCTCCATCCTACCTGGAAATACAGAGACTGCAGTGACCTCTCATCTGCCTGCCAGGGTCTCAATGACAAGATAATGTGGAGTAGCTAAAGATGATGGATTATCTCCCCAGTAACTCAGAATAGGTTTGCACTGAGGATTATACTATCAATACACCTGTCCTGACAATGCCATTAGAACATTTTCCAAGCCTTTTAGTTCTATTAACTAGTAAATAGCTAGGAAACATCTGAATATATAAGTGCCAATGAAGGACAATGGCAGATCTGCTGCTGGAGAAGCTCTCATACAGGACTGAGAGAAAAGACTTCATCCCTTTGTGTACACAGAAGCAGGAAAATGCAAGTTAAGTTGAAGACAAGGACATAGGGACCTTTAAATTGCTACATCTGCTCTTCCTCTTAAAGTAAACATACCCCTCACCATAGGGTGTCTGGTAAAGCAAATCAGCTAAGCATTAATTCCAAATACCCAAGTAATTCCATGCTTTTATTTTGAGGAATATCCAAAAGCCTAAGAGCCTTTACATGCTTCCCAGTGTACCTACCAAACTCCCACAACTTGCACTTTCCCCCACATCATAGTGGTATGGGGGATGGCTGCATCCCAAATTTGAATAAAAATGCTCAAGACTAAAAGATGATTCCCAAAAGACATTTTGTTCCTTTTCGCCTAGGATTAGCACGCAGACCAAAACAGTTTTGATATTTATAAACACTGCACATTTACAAACAACAACCAATTTCTGTTTCTTTTAAATTTTAACAGCATAGTTAATCGCATCTGACTTAAGTCAGATGGTTTTATTTGAATATTTTGCATATAATACGCAGTCTGTCATAAAAATACTTTCTCCTCTCCTGAAGACTGCTTGCAACAGCCACCTCTGCTGTGAAATCTTTCAAAATAACTAAATTTTATTTATAATGCTGGATACTAGCTGAAGTGGGACCTACGCAGTTAATTTCAAAAAATTCATGGAAATTTTTGTTTATTTTTGATTGAACAGGGCAAATTGCAGGCAGTAAAACTGTTCGCTCTTGGTTACTGGATAAGGCATTTAAGTGTAAAGTAATAACCTCTACACAGCTCAATTGTTTTAGACAATTAATTAAAAAAAGGAAGTATGTCAACTAAGCAACTGCTAAATTACATTTAAAGGCTTCCTGCTCCTTTCCATGTTTGTAGGGCTCAGGATTTGCATGCTTCCCCCTACTTATTTAAGACTCTTTTTGTTAGTTCCCAGTTACACTGCTGCTGCTAGCTTAAGAAACCAGAAGGACTTAGTTCAGTGGTAGAGCACTGGTAATGTGAAGGACCATTATAAAGCCCACTTCATCAGCAAGCCCTTGAAGTGAGAAGAAAAGTTTTTTGAATTAACCATGTGCTTCTGGGGAGGTCCAGTGTTGGCAACACTTACACAGAGGGTTAGGTAGAAGACAGAAACAAGCTGACAGCTCCCTTGTAGCTCTTTTGTTCAAATAGTTACTATAAAAGGTCCATATTGCAAGGAGGAATTCTTTTTGTGTTGTACAGCGTCAGCAGTTCTTGCTAAGTCTCAGTCCAAATATGCAAGAGGCGGAAAGTCATGGACCTGGTGGTTTTTGTTGTTGTTGTTGGTTGGTTGGTTTTGGTTTTCGTTTGTTTGTTTGTTTTTAATTACAATATTCAGCTCTTCTGCTTTTTCACAGCCATAAACCCCCACTAAATTAGGGGAAATTCTTATAATGCCTACTTATTGCAGAAAAAAAAATATTTTTTTATTGTGGTGATGTGGCATCTTCAAGAAAATATGAGAGAAGGCTATATATTTTCTCATCTGATGTTTTCATATCTGAACATCATTTGAGTGGACAAAATACAACATTAAAGAGCCTGAGAAAGTAATATAGCCTAATAGTAATTCCTAAGCAGAAGCATTACTGTTGGTTTGGTCACCTGTGGCATCCCACACAATCTGTGTCTTTCCACCAGAAGCTTGTGTGTCATCCAAGGTGGGCAAGACAGTTGAGATACTTCCACAATGGTACTGTAAGCTAGAAAGATGCCTAGCAAGCAAGAAATAATTTATAAGAAAATCCAAACAGATTAAAAAGAGGTGGCTGAGAGAAAAAAAACAAAACTCTGGAGCCCTCAAACACTGTTAATATTAAGGTCTTGAATCCATGCTGGTGTTTTACACCCTTCCTCTGTATTTCCAGGGGTAATTTTTCTTCCGTAGTTGAATGTTATAGGTACTACCAACATCACAGGATAATATGCATCTGAACTGACCTGGTTATGTTAAAAGAACATAATTATTTGAGGCAAACACATATCACATCAAGAGTACAGCAAAACAGATGCTAATGACATGTTCAAGAAACAGTGAAAACTTATCAGTGATAAATGCAGTTTTAAGGACTAGAATGCAGATGGAAATAAAAGCATGAATAATTCAATTTAAAACTGAATATCAAAGGACAAACAAAGTGAAAATGCACACCCGTTTGAAAAGGAACCAAGCTACTTCCCTGTTCAAGAGTCCTTGCCCATGTTGCCAATTGCCCTAATATGGTATTAAATAAATAGCATTTAGTCTGACATTTCTCTTTTCCTCCATTAAATAAAAAAACTAATACATATGCCTCACACTATGCTGAAAGTTAGTAGAAGTACTTTTCCAGACACTTTTACAGAATATAATGAATGCTTCTAGTTTAAACTACAGGCCTCATGACTCATGAAGGCTTCCCATTCAATCTGAATTTTCAAGCATCCCCGTGGAATACCTCAAAGAAGCTACCTAGGATGAGAGAGTAAAGATTTTAAGAATGTCAGTATGGCCTCTGATGGTCACAGACACAGACTACGTGTCAGGTACAGCATTCATCACTAGCCTCACTAGTTTTCTTATGAAAGGAAATAATCACATTGTGCCAAGGACAGCTACTAAAATTCAGATCAACTGGAACAGTATGAACTCCACAGAGAAAAGCAGATACGAAGGTAACGCAGTGGATACAAGACACCTCCATCACCACTATCAATGGTGCTAATGCTGCAGTGAAAAGGATGAACTTAGGACCCCTTTGAAGTTTTCTGCTCTGCCCCTGTCTGCAGTGGTATGTCTGCACCAACAGGCATTACTCGCACAGGGCTCCCCCTCCATACAGGTACCATCTGTCTTCACAGGTGTGCCAGCTTCAAATGGCATGCACAGCACAGGTAAGGTGGTCATCAGAGCCACTTACAACTAGTTAACTAAAATACCTCATCAGTCGTTGTGGGGTTAGATGTGGTTGGTTTGGGTTTTTTTTTTATTTGGAGGGGTGCATATTAGCACAGATCTCAGCTTTGTACTAAACATATACCAATCAGGAGGTAATATTAAAATATATTTATGCATAAACCTACTCTAACTACAGAAAACTGTAGATGACAATCCTACAACCATTGCTAACAGTCCCATCCAGTGTTTATAGGAAAGTTAGGTTTATAGTTGATTCTAAATCAAAAGGCACAACTCTTCCAGATTTCACTTACTGTTTCTTCAGTGGAAAACACTGGATGAAGACTGTATCAAAAAACATGGATAAAGCTGAAGATTACATGTTCTGAAAAATACTTCCTTGTCCTATTGTCCACTAACTTTAGTCCTTATATGGCACAATTACAAAATTATTGTAATTATACTGTCAACTATGACAGCTAGATTAGATTTTACTCTTAGAGTATGACAGAATAAAAATTACCAAGAAACACAAGAAAATCATTAACGGGGTTTTTGAATCAGTAGAGTTGGTAATGCAAGAAAACAAGAAAGAGTTGATACTGACTGAATGCAACAGAACCAAGCACACTCTACATGCATAGAAGCAGGAAGGTATTTTTTTAAAGGATGTCCAAAATAAAGATTTAGTTGTATGGCTTAGCCATAACCAGATAACTCTAACACACACACACACACACACACACACACACACACACACACACACACACACACACAGAGTGAAAAGTAAAATTGAAAAGTAAGTATAATTTTTGAAAGAATGGAACCTAAGTCCTTGAGTGACTGATACTTCTTGGCAAAATTTATTAATAATTCTTCCCTAAAATACAGCATACCCAAATACGTCCACTAACTATATTTTTATTTTTACTTTCCATAGTCAGAAAATTAAGGTAGCATAAAACATGTGCAAAGAAAAATTGTCAGATTTTATTCCTTTATTCTCCCATAAAACTAACTCGAAAAAACTGTTGGCAACAAATTCAAATGACTTGAGTGAAATTCAAATGAGTACACTGAGAAACTGCCATCTCAGGAGCCTCTCAAAACAGCCTGTGACACGCTTCACTGAAATGGATTTTCTTTGCAGTGATTAATGTTATTTCAGTGTAATGGGACAGTTAAGCCTTCCATTTACCTTTGCATACCATTTCCAAAACACACAGCATAGCATGCAATAATTAAACACTACTGCCAACATAATACTAGCCTCACTTGGAAGTGATGGTTCCATATTGTAGTCACAATTGTTACCACTAACCCACAGATCAGGAGTCTTTTGACATATGCTTGCATTTTTGAGACAGGCAGAATTTCTTCAGCTGCTCTCATTATACAGTTGCCTAATGCGTAGCTGCCACTTACCACATTGAAAATTTAAGAGTATGAATAAAATACAAACAGTGAGCTCCTACATTCCTTCCATGCAGTCTGAAGAGAAATAAACACAAACAAAACTGACAGAAGAAACACTCAAGAAAGTGGAAGAAGCAGAGATAACACAATACACTCCCTTTCTCCTTTGAGGCTCCAGAACTCTTCCAATGGTGGTAATTATGCATGGGTTCTGCAGGGCTTCCCAGCACATGTTTGTTGGGAGAGAAGCAGTAAGCCGCTAAACTACTTCAGATTTCATTCCAAAACATGTGTCTGAAAAAACACAGTATCCCATCACATAAAAATAAAATCCCATTGAAATGTAGATTTCCAAGGAGAGTCTAGGTAACTGCAGGACCTGTCCTTCCCCTTTGTTCAGCAACTACTGTATAAACCCTACTAACTCATGTCCTAGACATCAGACTACTTCACAATACTACTAAGAGAAACCTAGTCATTCAGCATAATTAACCTGCATATTTCCTATTCATAATTTATCTGATTTGTAGTGTTTAATTCATTTTACAATTAATAGTTAAAATATTTTTCTCAAAATTTCTTGCAATGCTGTATAACTTGAAACAAAACACTGACAATTCGGTGCACTCAGTGCAACAGAAATACTAGAAGAAGAAAGTTACTAGACAGTGTGTCTGGATTCAAAATGAAAATACACCTCATGCAAAGGCAATCCTACTGAAGCAAAGTTGCAAATAGCCTACAGCAGGGCTCCTTGGAGAAGACCCATACTACCCTCATGCATTCAGGGATACATGTCCTTGACTCATTTAACACTGATAATTTCAAGTCAGAACTCTTGCTGTGGAGCCTGCTGCTCTCAGGTTTGGTACTACAAATAATAATAAAAACCAAAACCAGAAAAACCCTCCCCCAGTCACGTACTCAGCTGGCTTCTGTCAGTTTACTTTCATTTTTAAAATGTCTCTACCGAAGAACATGCAGTTCACCTCATGGTCAAAGTGCCCAAAACTGTGCAAAAGATGCACTGCCAAGCTCTGTAGAAAAACTACCAATAATGTATAAAATTTTATTCCTAACACCTTAGGTTACACTGACCTCTACAGATGGTAAATTAAAAGATTTATTACCAAATCTGAATTCGGTTTCCTCATGTCTTCTTTTCAGATAATCTTCTTTGATAAATCTTAGAATTTTTGTGTAATTTTTCTTTCCATTTATTTCATTATTAATGCTTTAATCCTTCACCTTTGGCTACTCCAAGTCAGAACACTAAAAATTGAGACTGCTGCTTCTAAACTTCAAGGATTATTTATTTCTTTATTTATTTATTTCCATGAACAATCCAGGTTTATGTATCCAAACTGCATCACCCTGCACAAATTACATCACCCTCTTGCTCAGCCCCCTAACTACATTACCTTAGCTATCAAAACAAGAATTTTATACTCCAGCAGAAGAATATACAAAGGTAGAGTTAATTTTCTTGCTCAAAATTGTACCTGGTTTATACTGTTTTTAGGGAATAGAGATGTTAAATGGTACCGGTGTCAGTATCCTCCCTGAGGCTGTTGCTTGTTAACTGAACTGCTGACCATGAGGCTTTGAGCCTGGAAGTTAGGAAATCGTCAGCTTCCTTGGCACGTTTGGATGTATCCCACCTGCCCTCCTGGACTTCCACATGTCCAGTTTACTTAATCAGTCCTCTTCTACAGTGGGTACTGCCCACCCTCCTCCAAATTCTACCACTAGCTGTACTGACAACGCCACTAAAGTCTAAGGCAAAGATGTTGAGTATCTCAGCCTTTATCCAGAAGTACATTACCCTCTAAATAATTACACGCTCCATAGTTATGTTTTTCACCTGCAACAAGTTTCTGCCTACTGAACTGCGATGTCACAGGCCTTTCATCCATTTTGCTCATTCGGATTCATCAACTTGCAGCTGCAGGACTCCTCCACCACTGATTCAATGTTTTTTCTACTGGTACACCATGTCAGAAGTATTAGTAGTTACGTGATTAACATGGTTTAATGGCTAAGGGGTGTTCGGAAACGCACACTACGATGACCGAGCCCCTGGTGTCACAGGGAAACATTTCAGAAGTTCTTGTGTTCAGTTTTGACCTATGTCCAGCCCCTGATACATTTCACAGAGGCAACCGGAGCCACATACCTTCCATGGGAAGGCTGTAGAAAATAAAGCAGTACTTCGTAGCAAGGTGTAGACACCAGAAAGGCAGCAGAAACTGTTTCATAAACTGTTTCTATTCTGAGGGTGTCTAAAAGCCACCAGTAGAAACAAATTACAAATAAAGCAAGTAAGGGGCAGAGAGATAGGCAGTCAGTCCCACAACTTTCAAAATTCGAAGTAAGACAATTTAAACTGCTACCAGAGCCAGGACCACTGTGACAGTGCACCCTCGTGCTGCTGCTCTGCAGATGCAGTGAAGCTGCCCTGCCAGCAGCAACTTCTGACAGCAGCTTGAGAGACGCTGACAGGTCAGATTCTGTGTTCTTCACCGACGAAGTGAAATGTGGCTCCATCCAGCAGCTCCCACCTGCCGTGGGCTCCCATCTGCTCTGGCCTGTCTGCCTTACTCCATGGCCATGTCCTCAGCGCTTCTCTTCCACCTGTCTTGGCCACCTTCTCCCAGTTGCACTCTGTTCTGGGACATTTCTCAGAAACTTGCCACCTTCTGCTCCTTTCCCTCCCCAGACACCCTCTTCTTAGTTGGAGAAATATAAAATGGAGGAATACAAAAAGCCATTAAGTAGTAGCGCTTAATGGAATAACACTACCAATAAATGCCAGTGTTTAGGAAGTAACTTCTGCCTAAGCAAACAACATTGTTTACTGTACGTGCTTAAAATATCCTCACCCTCTTCTTCCTTTACTCACGGGATTTTCCTCTCCATTAGAAATTACCAGATAAGAGCAAAGAAAGGGCTGTAATTATTGCAATGAGCCTTCCTTAGCTCAGTTCTTAATAATAAGTGCAAGCAAATACAGGCATGCACACACTAGGTCTCAAGCGTTCTCAAGCTCTTATCAGAAAGAAAGGATAGCTTAATGATGGTACTTTTTCAAAACATAAAATTTAGAGTTATCACTTGCCCATGAAATAATGGTGAATACCATCAATCTGAGAACCCAAAAGCTACAGCATATAAGAAATACTTAAACCAAATCTAAATGCAAAGCGAAGTGAAACATGTTACAATAAAATACAGCTTAAAGTGTCCTTACATTATGAGCTTTCAGCAAAGGTGATCTTTGTATCGCCCCACACAAATCTTTTGACTAGAAAAAGATGCATCATTCAGGTTTCAACTTAGCTGAGGATAATGTATCATCTTATTTACAGGAAAAGCAGGAAGATCTGAATGCCTACATGCTGGTTAATCCCATTTAAAATCTGTTCTGTAGAATAGTAATAACACATCAGTAAATCAGATTAAGAATCATCTGACAAATAGATCTCAAAACAAAATAACAAAAGGGAAATGACTGCTGTTTGGAAACGCTCCTGGCTGAATTTATGGAGTGTCATCAGGCGTATTTACTCACAAGTAAACACAAAGTCACTGCAAAATAAATTTTCCGACAGCAAAAGGTTATTAAAAGTGGCAAATGAGGTCTGCAAAAAGTCACAGGGACCCATATTGTGTATGCTAGTAAAAATGTACATCTCAAAGGTAACAAAAATACAAATAAAAGCTAGCCAAAGTTGTATTTTATATGTTCTTGTTTTGAAAACATATGTGTTACTCATAAATTTGGAGCTGAACACAATGGAGAGGCACCTTTATAACGAAAATAAGCAATTTCAGATATGGAAAATAATGCCCTTGATATGTATTCAGAACTAAAATCAGCATCTTCTAGAGACCCTAAAGCATTGAAGGATGGAATATGTAAGTTTGCACAGTTTTGATAAAAACTTAGAATACAAGCTAAGCTTCAATGTTTCAAGAAATATGTTTGTAAAGTTGGCATGAGAAAATGGCAACACATCTTGATTTTAACTGCAAGTTTTAATTTAAAAAGTCCTGCAACTCTATTTACAAATACTATAATGAATAACAACCCTAAATATTGCTCACTAAAAAGCTTTGGAACATAGCAGGAAGGTCCTAGAAAAAGCCAATGGGAGTGGAGGTTAAAATAAAAATTAAACTGGAAATATAGCACAATGGGATTGAAAAAGAAAAGAAGTGGTGAATTTTTCCACCTCATGACATTACTTTTTGAGAGTGAATGCTATAGTGAATAGCTTTTAGATTCAACACAGATGTAACTGCATGAAATTTTATATGTTAAGATATCAGTATGGTCAGTTGAATTTACTGGGATTTTTTTGCCTTAAAATCTATTCACTGACAAATCAGGAGTTCATTTTTTCAAATATTTCAGCTTCACGAGCTATCACTAGAGATGCATTTTTGCTGGTTTACTAGGAATACTTCAGAACAGGAATCTTTATTTATGACTTGTTCACCTGGATATTTTGAAGAATGCTTCTCTTGCCACTTCAATTTACAAATGCAATGAAAAAGCAAACATACCAATTCTTCCTACCTAAAAATCAACCCAGCCCCTTCTGCTCTCCAATAGGCATTTCAGAAACAGTTGAAGTGAACAGAAGGCTCTACCAGGTGCAGGAACATGTAACACTGCTTTTGCAGGACTGAAGGATTGTCAAAGCAGAAAATCTCAGGAATTAAGTAATCTTCAATATAAAGGATAGTCTAGTCTATACTTTTGCAAAAGTATAAACAGAATCTCAGTTTAAGGCAACTCAGTTAAACCAAACCTAGAATTTATCTGACAACTGGAATAAAGAGATGCATAAATTAAAATAATCTCAAACTGTGCCTATAAGAAAATCTCTAAATATTATTTAAAAAAAAAATAAAGTTTATACTATAACAACCTACCTTTTCTAGTCTATCTTCAAAATTTTGACAGAGTGTAATAATTCAGTATCATTTTAAAAGCCACTATGTAAGCAAGTAACTTCTACCTGTATAACACACCATAGCCACCACAAGTTAATGTGAAGGAAGTTCTTTCACAAAACCAGAGCTACTTCATCTAGTAAGACAGTAGTTCTTAGAGTGACATGAAGGAAAAATATCCCGCTCAGCTTCTCTGTGACATATACCTGCAGTACTGTACTCACAGTGTCAATTATGCACATTTATTTACATCAATCATCTGAAAAGAATACAGCTTACTAAAAGTAAGCTTTTTAAAGTTAGCTATTTGAAATATATAATTAGAGTTTGGGTGATTTGTCATACCTTTGAGATGCAGAGCCATGGCTAAATCAGGTGAATTCCAATTTTAGTTACCTAAGGTAACTCCTTGAAAACTTATAATATCATACTTTTGCCTTGGCTCAAACAGCAAACCTAGAGTTAAAAATGAAATTATCCCTTATCTTTCAAAGTGTGGGGGGGTTTCTCCATAGAGATCTGTCTCCTTATTTTGGATTCTAGTGACAAGTTCTTGTAACTCAAGACAAAAAAAGAAATTGGAATCGGACAGTGCAAAGCCAACCATTATTTCCTTAATGCACTTCATACTTGGATTCTTACAGTGTATCTGACCATCAAATCAGTTAAAATACACAGTTCTAACAAAAGACGTAAAACAGCAATAGAAGAGCACACACAGGATCCCAGAGAGATGCACTAACAGCAGCATCAATTTTCAGATCGAATTTTCCACAATAATAACTGGATGACACTGCAAGTAGAAAAGTCTTGAAAAAGCCAGCACTTTTATCAGTTGGGTCAGAAAAGATCTAGCCAGCACTAGTCCATCTGTTCTTTGCTGTGTGACCACAACACCAGGTTGTGCTGCGAGAACATCTAAGGAAGACTGTTTTCTTATTAATTTATCCCCTATGTGTCATATTGGAACCAAGCCACAACCCCTTCACATCCCTTACAATTGCTCACACAGACACCTGGAATAGTCCTTCACATAACCCTTTTTCCCATGTCTGCCTGTACAGATGCTGCCTTTGTCTCCTCTTGCTACAGTGGTTTTTGTTTGAGCTGCTGCTCCATGCCTTGTGCATTCACAGGCCTGCTGGAGAAGTCACACAGACTGTGGGCTCAACTAATGCTTCTCTAGGAGACAGGACATTCATTTGGGTTTTTTCCCCTCCTCCACCCAGCTTTCTAAGGCTTTCCTGAGAACTTTAGCACTGCTCAGACAGATAGAAATGTGCCTCATTACCTTAAAAGAGGCTAAAAAGTATTTTTTTTCTAGACATTTCCGATACAAACCATATCAGAAAGTACCATATTGAAAGCCATTGAAAATATCAAACTTGTAAATCATATGAAAGATATGTATGCTGCTTAATGTTAAAACACAAACTGCGCCCAAAGAATGGCTTAATGTCATCAGCTGGTTAATAATACCACAATTCGCTTATATTTCTATGGTCGAAATCTGTAGGACTATTCAGGTAAATACAATAGTATTGCTTCCTTCTAGATATATTCAAAACTGCAATGCTGTGATACTTCATCAGGCACACTGAGAAAAATAATGCAGGCATTTGTTTATAATTTTATTACGAGCTACATGCTATTTTACACCCTCCTTCAAGTTCTTGCTCCAGTTACAACTATGCAAGAGTTATCACTCTTGAGAAAAAGCATCAATCCTCAGGAAAAAAAAAAAGACATTTGAAAGGCATAGACCCAAGAAGAATGAAAAAGGCTCACATAAATCACGTTTAGCTTTTCACAGTGCTTAGCACAAGCATGATTTTTAGAGGGCTGTCTCCAGATAATTGATTGCTTGGTGCCAGCAGTACACAAGAAAACCTGTTAACCTTAAAGCTGCACATATCCTCTATTTCAATGTTTTGAGCTTCACAATCCCCCATCTGCTTCAGCCCTTTTCTCCTTTGCCTGACCCTCAGCTACAAATACATTCATATTATGCTAAATATCATGCACTGACAGTAGTATAAACACCTACTTACAGGAATCATCCAGTTGGCCAGGTCACCGTACTTAGACACCTGCATAGCTCCAAGCATTGTCAAATCAACATGGCCTCTGGCAACAGAAAGTGTGTAATTAGCATATAATGTTCAAGTAACATTCTGCAAATCTTAACACCCTTTTTTGTTCACATTCTCATTACACCAGTATAAAATACTGCAGAGGTAGCAGCCATTTTGTCACACATGTAGCTGTGGTTTTTTCCCCTCTAGAGGTATCACTGATGCAAACTTTTCTGTCTGCCTACTGAGCCCCAAAAATGTTATTAGTTTTGTCTGGTTTGGGTTAATTGCATGCACAGTCAATCAGCTCTGAACTCATACTTTTAAGTGCACTCCTTCACATATTTACATGCACTCATTATCTTTTCAGAGCCATTAGGATTTAGTGTTTGTTTGCATCCAACCTCCTTCCTGAAAAACAAACAAAAAACAGGTGCAGATGGTGAATTTCCATTAGGGAGGTGGAATGAGGATCACAGTTGCAAGCTGAGCAAAGAGAATATACAGAGTGCAAGTACAGATTAGATACTTGGAAATGGCCAAAGAGCAGTTGTTACAACGTAAGTTATAAATGTGTTTATATATGGCCAGGTGGTGGTAGACAGGAACATCAGCATGGTATCTATTAGTTACACTGTTTTTCTATTTCCCATAGCTAGACCTAATCCTCTGTAAACCATCACTGATTAAACCCATGATCATTTTACAGGTTGTTAAATGCTAACCACATTTCAAAGAATTACTAATGAGTTCAGTCACTGACTCAGTTTATTCTTTTCATGTTTCAGAAGATCAGGTTTTGTGTTGTTACATACCCTCTTATCATTGCAAATGATTCATCACTAGAGAAGAAGGAAGAACCTGGAAGAACAGTGACTGTCTCCTTACCTGTAAAAGAAACAAGCTATAGTACATATGTATGTACTTTGGCAAATGAAGTCACAGCTATTATACAAGAAATAAGGGTGGTTTTATCAAATTCCTTTGGATTCTGTACAATACGGACCTGATTGCACTTACTATGTCACATGTAACCCTAATCAATCATAATGAATTGTGAAGCAGTTTGTGACAGTTTTTAAGGACAGAATTGCCCACTCTTTGACCACCAGCAGTTCTGGGCAAGACATCACTGACACCAGAGGCTAAGAAATATCTGTGGACTTCAGCTTTCTGCTCTATTCACAGAAAAAGTGAGAGGTAATTATCTTTTGAAACAGAGGAAGAGCATCTTCAGGGGACAGGGAGGTTGCAAAGAAGAGCAAGCGGACCAGACTGAACAGCCTGGAGTGATAATGATGCAGAATACAGAAAAATAAATCACACATTTAGTCTACTCTTGTTTTACTAAAGTGCACAAGAAAATGTGTGTCTCTTTGCTGTACCGTCCTCTGCACAGTGCTTGGGTCAAGCACTGGAGCTCACATGGAAGTGTCTTATTCTGACTCTGTCCAGAGCTCCCTCTTTCCTCTCCTGCCAGCACTTTGAAACAGTCTGAGTGACAACCATGTGTACACAGTGCCTGTGGAAAGGAATAAGAAACACAGCCAAAAGTGAAATTATAAACCAAGCATGGGAAACTTGAGAGAAAAAACCCAAGGCACTAGCACCAGATGACACTGTGAGGAAAAATTCAATGTAACAACAAAGAGGAAGGAAACATGACTCAAGAGTTTCTGGAAAACAGGGAAAAAGATACAATAAAATTAACTAGGAGGATGGGAAAAGGCAAGGAAACACAGTAAGAAAGTTAAAATAAAAACCTAAGTTACCTGTTTTAATTTATTGAGTTCACTTGCATTATATCACAGAATCACAGTATGCTAGGGATTGGAAGGGACCTCAAAAGCTCATCCAGTCCAATCCCCCTGCCGGAGCAGGAACACCTAGATGAGGTTACACAGGAAGGTGTCCAGGTGGGTTTTGAATGTCTCCAGAGAAGGAGACTCCACAACCTCCCTGGGCAGCCTGTTCCAGTGCTCCGTCACCCTCACTG
>VWYH01009162.1:111194-125375 GCA_013399365.1 Pampusana beccarii
TAAGATATTATATGGTATAGTATAGTATAGTATAGTATAGTATAGTATAGTATAGTATAGTATAGTATAGTATAGTATAGTATAGTATAGAATTAAGGCTATACAAGCAGTCTTGCAGTCAGATCACAAGAATTCACCATGCTAACACCCAGACCAGCTGAGACTACCCAAATCCTCTATCCCTACCAGGCACCCACCCAGGGGAGTGGGAGACACAACACAACCTGCAAAGAGTAACATGGAGCGAGGACTCTGGCATCAAGCAACAAGTTAATGCAGTGCTGAGAAGAACACAGGCAGAAGACCACAGAATAATGTAGCAAGAGCACTGTATTACGCATTTCTTGAAAATGCTCTCAGGAAGTCAGTATATATTTCTGCTGTAAGACAGAAGCCTCCCTTGCAATTACAGTGAACTTCATGCGAGACATTCCGAAAATGGGACAAACTCCCCTATATTTCACGCATACAATTACATATGCAGATAAAAATTTGGCAAAAGCCCAAACTGGGAGTATATTTTGAAAATGTGGTCTTCGAGAGCTGACACAGTACCATTCCAGTCTATGAATGCTAACAGAATTAAACCCTACTCCTTTGCCATTTCGCTTCTGTTTTCTTCATATGTTTTTTTTCAATTTGGCTAGAAAGCACCTAGAATGGTTTTAATCCAATTAAGTGTCAGAGGCATTTAGCACTTTCTGTGTGTTACAAAAATTATAACAATGTAATTTTGGTGGTATAGCTGAGTTTCACCTATCCTGTGTCCATTGCAGCTTCAGAGGAAGATGTGAAGGTGCTTAACACTCAAGCACCAATACTAGACTAATCAGATTTCCATCTTTTATTCTAACCTCTTACATTAGCTTCATCCCTGTAAGATTATCTCTTCGAAAATATTTATTAACGATAAACAACAATTCAAGTTCATCTTGACACCCATATAAAAGCACAATGATTTTTCAGAGTATTTATCAAGTTCTTGGATATTTTTTCCATCATCACTCTGTTAACATGTTCATTACTAATGTACACATATTAGCACTTAGGTTCTAATAGGCGTGCATACAATTTCACCTTTCACAGTAAATGGTTTTTATTCTAAACAATTTTTTCCTTCCAATGACACCTCCAATAATTTCTTTTTTTTTTTTTAATGACTTCAATTTCACTTCAAGCATTAACACAGCTCTCATGCACCTCTGACATTTTCCTTCCTACAGTGTATCACAACAGTTACCTAGCTACTAGTGAAACGCTGGGCTCAATTCCTTAGTAATTTCTTATTTTAAATCAGAAGATGGCCTTAAATAACTCCTTATTTAAAACATTATACTGACACATAGCAGTATGATAATGGTACCAATTAGTCAAGGTAGGTAGCAAATGTTGCAAGTCAATGAACAATTGCTGGACTGCACCTTGATATTAAATTAAAAGCTTGTTTGATGTCAGTGCTTTATCTTCTTTGACTTTTCACAGTTTAATCGTACTTACTAACAGCAGCTGAGAAGGTACTGTCTGTATAGATAAATACATATGTACCAACACATACATGCTTGTGTATGTATATGTTTACAGTAATAAAAAATATAAAATGCGGAGGTTTATCACATGAAAAAACAACTCTAAGACGTCAGCTATGCATCTACAACCTATACCACTGGTATCAATGAGAATTCATGATGTGCCAAGACCTACTTCTGTTTGTCACAATGCAGCATACAGGTTTAATTTCACATGGAAACAGAGAATGGACACATGTACATCTTTCCATGAAGAAAACAGAGGTCAGACAGATGAACTAAACCTTAAAAAGCTTAAGATTTACATTGCATGGATGCTTCTGAGCTGAAATGTCCCAAAATAGCTGGGGAAAAGCAGCAGTAGGGACTGGCATCCCTGCACTAAAGCGGCAAAAGCAGCCACCCACAGCGGAGCCCTCCAGCATGTCCGGTCCTGTTTGGGAGGCTCTCTCCCTCTGCCCTGGCTGCTGCCCACATGCCAATGAGTTAGAGTCACAGAAGCACAGAATCATTTTGGTTGAAAAAGACCAACTCCCTAGCCAGGAATAAACAGGCCATTATACACAGGACATTTTAAAACACATCCCAAACACAAATCACTTAAACCTCTTTCCTAGAAGACACAAGGTAAAACGTAGCAGGAAAACAAATCCAGACTCGGATACAGGCTTCACAGAACAACCTCACTTCTGAAAAGGAACGTTTAACCCTTTACTGCCTAGCCTGGGAGTTTACATCAGTAGCTACTAAAATGCATAAGCCCTCTAACTAGAAAATGAAACATCTTCATTGATCAAAAACAACCTTTGCTTAAAAGAAGACAAGTATATTAATATTTATAATAAAACAGGAGTCTAAGTTCAAATATTTAATCAAAAGGAAATTTTTGAATTAACAATGAATAATCATTTTCCATAAATTAAAATATTTTACCTGCATTAATCAGGTCTGGATCTACTTCATTTTCAAGTGGATAAGGACCCTGACAACAACAGAGACATATGTAAGTTTTATATTAAAATACCTTTGAGATACAACTCATAACTGGTTTACTATTTCTAAGGCATATTACTGAAAACAGATCATCACAGATGTATTTTTTTTTTTATTTTTAGCAGAAGAACATCCCTGATGATACAACCCACAATTTACATCAATTAACATGTAAGTACTGATGGACATATCGTTAGAGGCTTTTAGAGTTACTAAATAACCATGAAGTGGGGTTTTGATTGGTCTGAATGACAGACATTTTTCAGAAAAAGATATGCAGATACAACTTCATAAAGCCATATGACAGTGAACATAAAATTAACTTTAAGCTTTATTTAAAATTATGTTTGATAAGGCTTACAAGGCTTGGTCTTGCAAACTACTGAAGGTTCAGACTTCTTCCAGCAAAACATGTACTTAAGAACATACTTAGTAAAGTAGTGCTAGAATCCTGAAATGAGTATTTGCTTGAAAACTTCCCTGCACTACAATGAGAATGTTATGATCATTAAATATGGCATATATTTGAATATGATTTTTAGTAAAATTATAATCAGGTCAGGGGTGGTCAGGGAATAAAACCCAGCCATCGTAAGGTAAGTATACTGCAGTAAGTGACCAAGATATATTCTTACCAAACCCAGGACTCCATTTTCACTCTGTAAGTGAACAGTAATGCTTGGACTGATGAAGTTACTGGCCAACAGTGGGATTCCAATACCCAGATTAGCTGAAAAGAACTGGTTAAAGCACAAACAGGAACACGTGTACTGCAAACTAGTAAATTTTTTAAAAGTTATCATTGTACTATGATTAGAACTGTTCTCTTCACAAACACTTTCATTTTAGTTAGATGCCTCACATTTGTGATGAATAATTTCACCATTTGGACTGTCTAGTTGCATTCTGTCAAATGCTTTACATGAAAAAAAAATCCACAGTGCAAGTGAGCTTCATTTCCAACGTACGTAACTTTTTCAAGCAATTCTTGCAAAACATTCTACTGCTACAAAACTCTCCAGATACGCCTGGATAGTAACTCCAGGTGTATTATGGCTTAATATCACATCTATTTCAATATATTCAATAGGATGTTAATAAAATGAAAGCATCCCAGGATCTGGGAAAGACAATGTACATGGTAATTAACCTGTCTTAAACAAAACAGCTGCAGTTGTTACTCCAGTGAGTCATCACTTGAACCTACAGCACAGGTGAAGGATACCATACATGCCATCCTCAAACTCTAAAGCAGCCCGTCTGATGATCCTCTCCCTCACATTTTCTCCTTGTTTTTGTTTGGCTTTTGAGTCTCCAGGCTTTCGGACTGATAAGCGCTGCAAATGAAGAAGTAATAGTAAGATTAGAGTCCAGATTCTTGCTTCTTTCTTAAGATACAAAAGCCTGATTGCACTGAGATACTTGGTCGAAGAATAATGTTATTTATCCCTGTTCTACAAAAGCCAACCTTTTCTTCCATCAGTTCAAGCTTTTCTAAGCCAATGGAGTCATCAAATATCCCCAACGACAACTTTAGAGCAAAATGTTATTTCTTTGTCTATATTGCCAAGGCTGAGAGAGTATGTGATACATAGACCACTGGTTAAGGCACCAAGCATTAGTGTAAATACTACCAAATCTGAGATTCATCACCCCAGAGACACCTAAACAGACTTGTAAAATGTCAGCCTCAAATACAAATACTGCTCTCTTCCTGCTTTCATTCAATTCAATGGTGCTATTCTAGATTTATATGCATGAGACAGACAAATGCCAGTCATCTAAAGATACTGGTAGCTAAGCAACTAAGTTTTCAAACATAAATCTGCCTGAAGCTGTTTCCTGAAATTTCCTGGCCTTAAAATGATGTTTTATAAACCACATGTAGATGAAAATGCCACGACATTCAAGAACTTTGTGAGACCTCTTTTCCTAAATTATTGTTTACACACATTATGTTCTTTGTGCATCTCTTCCATGCATATACTACTGTTCTGGGCAACACCATGTCCTGCACCCTCTACTATTCCAGGCCATAACGAACACACTGGGCAAAATTATCTTCTGTTCCTTTTCATCACCACAAAAGAATTTTTGCAGCGTCTTTTTTCCCCACGTTGGGAGTTCCTTTCCTCTTAGGCACACAGCCCGCAGGCCAAATCCAGCCCTCCACCTTGTTTTATCTGGCTCGGCACTTTGTTTCTACCTGGTGGCAGTGCCGAGCTCCTTGTCCCTACGCCCCTGGCAGCGCTGGTCACGTGTGCAGCTGTGTGACACGTGTTGCGCCGCAGGAGCAGGGGAACAGCGGGAGCTGTGGCCGTAGCTACAGGAGAGCGGTGAGCCTGCGTAAGAAGAGTAACAGGTGAGACTGATGTGGGACACCAGTAGCTGCCTTGGGGCACCAGAAGACAAGACAGACAAGAATTATAAGGGGACATGTTAGCAGGGTTGGGTGGGAGAGGGCGCTTAAAGGAGTACTCTCAATTGAGCAAACATTTCATTAACTTTTTTAATAAACTAGCCAGATACATGAACTTTAGCAATTACATGTTATTTTTAAAAAGTACCTGTAAAGAGGTACTTTGTAACAAGCAGCCAGGGTCCCACTCATGAGTTCAACATTGTTTTCACGGATATGGCCACGTCTGTGGTCTAGCAGTGGTGGCCACGCTTGTGCAATAACATGCTAATGTCATTTAATAACATGACGTTTAATAACAGGACAGCTCTGGGCCACTTGCTGAAGTACATGTATGTGGCTAATTATCAAATGAAATGTGACTGCCCAGTTGGGAATACTGCTTTAAGGGGGGATGGCTTGAGCAGATGGGGTAAAAAGGAAAGTGCCTGCTAGGATTTGTAACGGTGAAATAAAGCGAATGTCTCTAGTGGGAGCGGGGGGCAGGGGAGGATGAGGGAATAAGGAGAATGCTCCTCATGGGGGGTGATAAAAGGAGAATATCAGTTGCTGGTCCAAGGAACTGGCAATGGGGGGATAAGGAGAATGTTACTGGGATAGATGGAGCAGGAGAATTGATGGAGAAAGAGTGACTGCTGTTTACGTGGAAGTGGGTTTGAAGGAAAGCTGAGCCTGTGTGAGAGGGTCTTACTATTATTTAACCTGGTCCTAAAGGACATCTTGGTCTTTTACTTAGGTGGCGCACCATACCATCTTTGGTGGAACAATCTGAATCCCAAAATGTCCAGTAAGAGAAAGATTGGTATAGAAAGAAGGCAATTTAATTACAGATGGGAAAGCAAATACATGTTGGTGTTTCAAGGAGAAAAAATCGTATGTCTTTCATGTTATGAGACAGTGTTTATGATAAAGGAGTACAATGCACATAAATGAGTGGCAAACACAAGGCCCATGGGCCGAATCCTAAAATTATATTCAGCCTTTTGAAGGCAACCGCGAGGCTGATGTGGCCTCCAATGAAATTGAGTTGGACACCCCTGTCTTAGGCAGTCAGAACCAGTATTAGTTCTCTTGAGTTTCCCAGCAACCTTCTTCTTATGCCTTGGCTATTCTCCTTAGAATTGCTTCACTTGTAAGTTGTGGAAAAAGCAGGAACAATCACAGAGGGTTTCTCTGCAGCAAAGATAAGGCTAAATAGAAAGTAAAATATGACTTGTACTAGAGGCACCACGTCTGAGCCAAATTAGGCAGAAACTGCTACTTAGAGCCATTAAAGACCTATGACAAACTAGCTTCTCTTTATTCTGTTTTTTCCTCATCTCCCCTCTTACCACTTATCACATTGAATGCTTGCACATGTATAGTCACTTCCTTCATATATAATATTTTATGGAAGAGTAAATAAATCTGCCATTTCATTCCTATACTTATGAGATGCACCACTGCCAGAATTACAAAACTACACAAACAAAATTAATTTGTGTTACATCTTTGCTGTGCAGTTTATTGTGCTTCTCCCCCCGCCCCACTTCTTTTTTTTCTTAAGCATCTAGGGAAGGGGGCAGATGACTAAGTAGGTGTATTCAGCTATGCAGACAAGCCAAAGAAAACATGGTCTTCACACAAAGTCCTCGCTGGACCGAGTGTCTCCTCTTTGGCAGTCACCATGCCGAACGGCAGTAAGAACAGCAGTTTACTGAATGCAAAATGGATTGCCCTCATAAAAGGTAAAAGCTTTCTGTGAGATATTGCATCCATTCAGAAGAAGGAAACAGGCCATTAATTGCAGTCTAACACAACATGCCCAAAGAAAGAAAAAATTAAACAAAAAAAGGTTGGGCACTTCTGTTTTCAGTCAAATACTTAACGACATGTAATATCCTTCCGCAGAATGAAGAGATGAAAGGAAAAAACATGTTCATAAAAGAGTTTACTCAGAGGAAAGGCCTTGTATGACTTTCTAGGACTTTGTGACTTGATTTTAAAAATAAAAGTTTAATTACTACAATTCCTTTCTGCACTTTTTTTTCCCCAAGATGTCTTTTTTTACTTGTGTCATAGATCTCCCTCTCCACCAGCTCTTCTGATGACATTTTGAATAATTCCCAACTGTGGAGTACGGAGACACAGAAGGAATACGGAATTTTCAGTTGCACTTTAAAAGTATTGCCACATCACCAAAATGAACATAGAGACATAGCTTGAGTAAAGCAAAGCCACAGAAACAAAGAAGAACAATCACACAATCATAATTTTCTTGGACGTTTTCAGTCTCCTGTTCAGACCAGAAATGCCACTGGCTAAAAAAGTTCCTGATTGGAAAAAAAAAGAAAAAAAAAGGAAAGGTTCCAGGAGTAATTCAATATACAGCACAAAAGGGGTTTGAGAATGGCCCTACCTGCCCAAGTCAAAAGCTCTCCAGTAGAAAAGAAAGTCAGCTCTTAGTCTAGGTGTTCGCCTTGTTTTATGAAGGTGAACTGAGAGAAGGAAGTAGGATGGAGTAGCATTTTCCATCAAATTTTTCAACTGTGTAAAAGGACTATAGGCAGTTGCTAAAAATTATTCAGGGACTTAACCAGAGAGGCTGAGGTATAAGAAATTATGCCCAGTTCTCAGGCCCCCACCTAACTAGTAACTACCTAAGTACCTACCCAAACTCCAGTACTTAGCAAAATTTGACAGGTTTTTCTCACACTATTTTCTCAGTGCTAAGACCTGCTGGTTAGAGTAAAAACCCTGCAAATTCAAAAATACACCCCAAGCTGAAGTATGTTGTGATCAAGAAGCTCAGCCACTTACTTCAATCCTCTTCTCGAATTTCTCTCCTTTTATCAGACGATCAATATAGATTTTGGGAACATGAATGTCTTCTGGGGCAAATGTTCCTATATCAACAATTTCTTCCACCTACAGACAGAAAGGGACAAGTGAAAATATTTAGAAAAAGTTATTCAATTAGAGATTTTATTAGCATTTAAAATATTAATTATACAGTGGATCAAACCAAGAAAATGGATAAGTGGCATAGAACAGATATACTCTTTAAAAAAGGCTATCTTTCCTCTTCTTTCAAAGGCTATTTCTACATACAAATTGAAAGCAGTTTACATTTTAACACCCCAATTTGTACAACCAGCTTCAAGAAACATACCATGTGCAATTACATCAGAGTTGTTTGTACCTACAGATAATTTCCATCCAAACAGAAAGAAAGTACAAAGCAGAAGTATGAATTTTAAGGACACAAACCCAGAAGATGGCTTGATATTTCTCCATAGTGTACTCAAAATTTAAAACATTAAAACTGTAGTAATTGATTGCAAGAAGGATCTGAGAATCTAAAAGTTTCTATAGTTAGTGAAACAGAGATTCAGCACAAAACGGCACTGATTCACATAATAGTACACTTTAAATATCAGCTATCTGGAACAGCACAGACATCAGGGTTTTCCTTCCGCTGTGTCCGAGTTCAGGGTGGTCTAGCTGGAGACCCTGCTATGGGCAGATGCCTGCAGCACAGACCTTCAGTGATGTCTGGTGCTTTCCCTGACAAGTCTTGTGCCACAAAAGAGATGCTACTGTTAGGGCTGTACCTGCATCTGACCACAGAGAAAATGTGTCATGTTAAAGCAACAGGGCAAAGATAACATCTGAAATAACCTACCAAAAAGAAATGAAATAGTTTCCCAACCACTTTATCACAAGGAACTAGTTAAGCTTTCAGGAATGTCCAAAGTCTAAGAACCCCAAAACATATGTCCCAGCATATGACACATCAGTATGAGTACATCACTTAGCAGCCATCACCAGTGAAGCAACATTAAAGAGCTTACAATTCAATTTGACATCCTACTGTTACTGCACAATGTGATCAATAATAAAATCTATAGTACATCTGATAGACAATTACCTCCTTACTGTGCCTTCCAGTGTGACAATAAACAAACAAACAAACCCACCCTAAAAGCAGAAGAGGGAGAGGAAAAATTAACAATGTAAAGACCCCAGGATCAATTTCAGATGATCCCTAAAAAAAGCCCTGGGGTAAATGCACAGGAAGAGACACATTGGGAAATCTGTAAGGCAAAGGTGCTAAGGAAGAGGTAAAAACAGCCACAGGGACACCAGCCCCAGTGTTCACAGAGAGCAAGATCAAACATATAGGGTCTTTATCCACAAGATAAGGAGAGACAATCGAATCAACATTTAAAAAATTCAGACTACTGTATTCAGGGAAAAATAGTACAATCTATCCATGCCCTACCTCGCCTGAAGTTTACTACTTTATAAATGAATTTTAAAACTAAAATGGAGACCAAGTCAAAACCAGGGTAAAATGAAAACATCCCAAAGCACTCTCGGTGCAGGGACTACTATCAGAACATGCTCAGAGGGAGGAGAAGCAGGAGATAAGACTTTTCAATGAAGCCATACACAGGCAGATGATCTGCTACCAGCAGAATTCTCAAATTCACCTTTTCTAATTACATTTTTCTTTACTTATCAGGTGGAAAACTAGGCCTGGGGAATACTAATTACTATGGATTTGAACTTTCTCATGAAAGAACTACATATATTTGCTGCAGTAAACAAGATTATAAAACCAAAATCTTTGCAGGCACAATTCAACCAACTAAAACAGAATTATTCTGTCAGAAAACTTGACACATTGTTATCTCTCCCCCATAGAATACACAGCATAAATAATTTATCCAACAACAAATTATTGGATTTTGTTATTAGTCACCCCATTCCCTTAATTGGTTAGTACTTTGTCTCTTTGGAAACAGTAAGTCAGCATGATAGCTTTTCCTCATAAGAACCATCAACATAATTATTTATCATTTCATTATAGTATCCTAACACTACGCATACAATATGTATTTTTGTCCTAGGGATTTCAAATGAGCCTAAGGATGCCTGCAGACTAGAACACCTTTGTGTTCACAGGCAGCCCCACACTATTCTTACTGGTGTTTCGCAATTTCTGTGTTCTGCCACTATGTACCAAATTAATTGATCTACCATTAAGCATTAAGGGTAATTAAGTATGTTAAATATCAATAGAGCAATGAAATGGAATTTTGAAAAGCAATTAAAAATTTGCATGTAATGTCTGCAAGAATACATATAATCCAGTTCTGCAAGTGAAATTAATCAGCATGTTTATGTGAAAAAGAAAATTTGCACAGGGGAAGTATAAATGTCATCTGATTGCTCCAACTCTCTCTCCCAACCCTGCTCTCAGGGAACTAGATGATACCGTGTTTGAGACGCTGCAGACAGGCTGCCAGCAGCCTCCATCAGAGCTGCCAGCACTGCTGCCACAAATGAAGCTGTGCCAATGTGACACCATGAAATCTGATGGCTACAGAAATCAGCAACTTAACTTTCTGTGACCACTGCGAGACACAACCCAAGCACCTTTCTAGATAAAAACAATAATGCAAAATTAAATAGTTCCATAGCTGGGAATATACACTTCCCTTTCACATTTCGTATCGCTTTATGATTCTGTTCTGTGAGACATTCACAGCCTAACCCTCAACCACCTGCAGACATGCAGGAGAGAATTTTTATTAATAATTAAAAGGACATGTGTGAGTTTTCTTCCTGTTCTCTCCACCTTATCTATCCTTCTGTTCGCTCTTCTTACCTTGCCTCAGGCTTTTTTTTTTTGTTTATTTTTNATAGAAGAATTCCTGTAAACATCAAAATCTTTACATGACATCTCACCCAAGAGACACAAAGTATGTCAAAGCACAAAGAGGGAACTAATCAGTGTAGACCACCTCCTGCACATTTTTTAATTAGCACATCAAAATACATTGGTATCATTTGGACTGCCTTGATCACGTGTTTATTTTAAATCTTAACTTCATGAATGTGCTAAAAGATAGAAAATGTTTACATCTTTGCTACACAGGCAAAGATAAACTTCAGGAGACCATATGAGCTGAGTTCCCTCTTATGGGAAGGCTCTGATGCGTGATTCAAAAATCCCTCAATTGTTTCAAGAGTTTCAGTGTTGGTTTTCTTCCTGGTTATAAATGTGCTTGCAAATCTTGTCTGATTGCTGACAACGGGAGCAGAATGAATAAATTCAATCATTTCTGAATACTGGTTTATCTGCAAGTACACCCAAAACATAAAAGCTGTTCTCCACTATGATTCACAAGAGCCTTCTGCCATTTCGTTTGGTATCAGGACTCATAGAATCCATGGTCATTTGTTTCAAAATATCACTTCCTTCTGTAATTTACATCTACTTTTCCCTTTTTAAAGTGGTTGGATTTATTTTTTTCTTATGGAAATTCAGCTACTTTTCTACAGTTTTATCTTAGAATTTCTGAAGGCTTCCAGAGAGAGAAAGTGAACCTTGAAGGTTATGGATTTCCAATAAGAAAGATAAAGAACTCTGGTTCTTGACCAAAAACTAGTGAGGAAATTACAATGACACAACTATTCACGTCAAAACACTTGAAAATTAAAAGGCTTTTCCTTTGCATATTTACCTCTTAACCTATTTCTGTAGCCTAATTAGATGCTTTATGATACGTGAAACATTTTCAGCTGTTTTAGTTTTAAATCTCAGTTTTCATAAAACTAAGCTATAACCAGAAATTACAACATAATTCCTTATTAGGGGAAAAAAAATCAAAAATGTGCATGTGTAGATGGGTGAGAAAGAGACTGGGGGAGAAGGAGAATTTTAAAAAAAACCAACGCATTTTTAAGTAGCGTGTTTTTAAACTGGCTTTATTAAATATCTCTATCACTACCTTAATTATCCTAGTACACTTCAGTTCTTCAAACTGAAATAACAAAAATACCCAGCAGTACATAAGTATGATAAAATATTACAACTGGTCAAACATCTAAAACAAAGAATGAAATCAAATTTAGCCCCTTAGATTCTCAAGACATACTCCTTAGAGTACTTCTTCAGTTGACAACTGGAAGAGTCAGGATGCCACTGCAATATTCATTGCAACATTTATAAAATCATAAGAAGTTAAAAAAACGTATTAAAAAAAACACAATAAGGACTATGAGCAAAAGTGGCACGTGTCTGGCACAGAAACTGTGATCAACTATTCCCTCTGCTAATGACAAACAAGAAGAAAAAAGGTCAGTCTTATGTTTAAACTAAATTTCACAAAAAGCTTTGATATTGTAAAACAGTGAAATACTCTATGGAAACAGGTCACTGGAAATTAAGAACACATTATACAAATGTATTGGGCTACAGGAAAGTGCAAAGCAGGTTAATATCTACTCAGCTCTGCCTGAACACAGGGAGATGAAAGAGGACCTTGTGAGTTCAGTTCTATCGTTTTAGAATCATTTCGGTTGGAAGAGACGCTCAGGATCATCGAGTCCAACCATAACCTAACTCTGGCACTAAACCATGTCCCTGCCAGACCATGAAATTCCTCTTCCTGCCAAACTCACATGGTTAATGAAACGACAGTCAGTCCTGAAGATGAGACTTTTACAACAACTTTAAAAAGCAAGCAACTACCAAGTAGTCTGATAAAGGCACGTATTGGTCATTAATCACCACGTTATGCTCATGTCAGGCTTGGAATAAATGTCCCCATGGCACACTGAGGGGTGGGGGGAACAGTAAAAATCTGTAAAGTTCAGATTTATTAGAGAGCCTTTAGCCTAATGAGACTGATCTACATCACACTGAAGGCTCGTTTAGTCCATGAAGCCTTCTCCTTAGCAAAGAACAGAAGCTTAAAAGACGGTGTGGTATTTCTGGTTATATATGCCCAGCTTCTAGCAATGTGTAGTTTAAGGATGTCCTCAGCCAGAGGCTGGACATAGACCACTTTGCTTCACAGCTTCTGATGAACCACGAATTTGTCTAATAGCTCCTTGGAACTCCAAAGGCTCCATCATTGCATTTCTACAATTTAACTAGTATGAAAATATTTATCTCTTGTCATTCCACTGTGTGCTTCCTTCTCTTTGCAATACAGGAACAGCACACACCTGTTCTTTACTTGCCTGTTACATACCAATGAAGATTCCACGTACCTTAATATTTTTTTTTTTTCCTGGTTTCTAGTAGACTGTTCTCCTCTGTGAACACTACAAAGCAAAACAGTGACACGTGTTGCCAGTATGTCATATCTGATCATTAGGGAAGCAAAGCTGACATAAATCTCCCAGGTTTGTCCCCAGGTCATTCGTCATGTGGCTACAGATTCTGGTAAACTAGGAGCCACTGCTAGATTATATTCATTTTACCTTTGTTTTCTCTGTTCTAAATCTCCTCAACTCCCTCCACTTCTAGATGACCCAGGCTTAACTCTCCTCTCACACTTCTCTGCACCTGCTACTCATTTCTTCCAATTGCCCCTTTCCATTCTATGCATTTAACCCCTTCCTCCATGCTGTACTGCTGACAGCAAAGAAAACAGACTGCACTGCACTACCTGCTTGATGTACACACACAGAGCAGTCCTGGGATAACAACCACAAAAAAGAGAGGAAGCACACTTGATTACACGCACAAGCTGTCTAGGTGGAAAGCTGTGTCCATGCACGAAAGAATACGAAAAATTTAAACACCAACCTCTGAAAAAGTTCTACTATATACACAGAACTACACTATGAAGTGCTGGAGAGAGTTCAGAGAAGGGCAGCAAAGCTGGTGAGGGGTCTGGAGCACAAGTCTGATGAGGAGTGGCTGAGGGAACTGGGGCTGTTCAGCCTGGAGAAAAGGAGGGTGAGGGGAGACCTGATCGCTGTCTACAACTGCCTGAAAGGAGGTTGTAGCACGGAGGGTGTTGGTCTCTTCTCCCAAGTAACAAGACGAGATGAATTGGCCTCAAGCTGCACCATGGCAGGTTTAGACTAGATCTTAGGGAAAATTTCTTCACAGAAAGGGTTGTCAGGCATTGGAACAGGCTGCCCAGGGAAGCGGTTGAGTCACCATCTCTGGAGGTGCTTAAAAGACATACAGATGAGGTTCTTAGGGATGTGGTTTAGAGGTGGACTTGGAAGCGTTAGGTTAACAGTTGGACTCAATCTTAAAGATCCTTTGCGACCAAATTTATTCTGTGATTCTTCAGAAATTGTTAAAGTAGTCACATTTTGTTATGGCCAGGTTAGATGATATTCTTAAGTTTCAAGAACATGTTCAAAGTCAGAAGACACGAAATTTCTCAAAGGAATAATCCTACAAAAATAACATTCTCAAAACAATGTGTTTTCACTTTTTTTTTT